>PVJH01036860.1:0-12469 GCA_004026705.1 Nesogale talazaci | reverse complement strand
ACCAAGGTCCATAACCCACTCAGCAGACCTCACTGGGCCCATGCAGAAGCAACACACACACACACACACACACACACACACACATACATACACACACACACACAACCTGCTTGAGCATAGAGACAGTCAAAGGCCTGGCAGCAGAGGGGTGGCGCCATCTGTTCTGTGTGGCTGGGGTCACGGGGAGAGGGCCGTGGGAGCAACCTGTCCCGGGTCATACGTCCTAAGGGCCCTCGTGAGGACTGAGAATGGGCTAGGACAGTGGTTCTCAACCTTCCTCATGATGCCCCTCTTTGATAAAGCTTATGGGGTGGTGACCCCCCAACCATAAAATTATTTCTGTTGCTTCTTCATCACTGCCATTTTGTTAATGGCATGAATCAGGCGACCCCTGTGAAAGGGCCATTCGACCCTCCAAAGGGGTCGCAACCCACAGGTCGAGACCCACTGGGCTAGGGTAAAGAAACTGCAACACAACCGACTGTTCTCAGCTTGCGGACCCTCCAGTTCTTTCCCCAAGATCCCATCCTCAGCACCCCAGGGAGCGGGGAGGTGTCAAGAAAGACACTGCTCGGGGGGGTGAGGGGTGTCCACTCAGGGTGGTGGCATCACCTGGCCACGGAGGGCAGTGATGTTAGTGCAGCACGGTTAACAGTCAATGCCAGTGACTTGCACTTGGGAACCCTGAGTGTGATTTTACTACCATCAAAAGGAACAGCAGGCAGCAGACAGAGGTAGTGTGCTGCAGCGCCTGGGGGCCTGCGGGGCCCTCCTCCTGGCCAGGTCTTACCCACACCTCTCTGGCTTCAGCTGTGTGGTGGCCCTTCCCTGCCAGCCTGCTGCTGTGTGCCCCTGCCCCTAGGCCTTTCCAAGCTTGGCCCTCGCCCCAAGTGGAGCCTGGCTCTCCTCTCCGAGTCCCCCGCCCTCACCTCGATCAGCCCGCACCCCAGGCACCCGCACCCGCGGGGCTCTGACCGCTTCCCCTGCCCTGCCCTCTGCAGATGTGGACAGCTGTGAGAAGTGGCTAAACTGCAAGAGCGACTTCCTGGCCCAGTACCTGAGCCAGGTGCTTCGGGACCTGCCCAGCTGCCCGTGCGCCTACCCTCGGGAGGCCGCCGCTGCCCGCCGCAGGGTCGTGAGCCTGCTGGACGAGCTCCAGGGCCGCAGCTTCCGGTGGCGGGACGCCAGCGGGCCCAGCGAGCGCCTGGACGTGTACCGGCCCATGGCCCACTTCTGCCTGCGCTCCCTGCTCTCGGGGGAGAGCAGCACGCTGGCCGCCCAGCACTGCTGCTACGACCAGGGCAGCCGGCTGCTGACCCGCGGCAAGGGTGCCGGCACCCCCGCCCTGGTCAGCACCGACTTCTCCCCCGAGCTGCACTTCCAGGTGGACACGCTGCCCTGGGTCCTGTGCAAGGGCGACTGGAGCCGCTACCATGCCGTGCGGCCCCCCAACAACGGCCGGGCCTGTGCCGACAACCCACCCGAAGAGGAGTACCTGGCCCAGCTGCAGGAGGTCAAGGAGTACTGAGGGCGCCCCTCCCCACAAAGACCTTTCCCGGGAGGCCCCTAGCCCCAGGCCAGATGGCCAGTGTGACAGCTGGCCACGCCCCGGGGACTTCGAGCCCGCTCACTCCAGGTGGCCTCTGCTAGCCCTAGCACAGGCATCCTGCCCCGGTACATGGCGTCTGAGCTGCCAGCCCGCAAGACCCTGCAGCTCTGGGGAGAAGGCAGAACTCGTTCCAGCCTATGGTTTCCAGAGGAGTCCTGACAGGTGGAGGGGAGGGGGCGCTCCCTGTCCCTGTGAATCCCTCATCCGGGTCCAAGCACGTCCGCCACTGCAGGACCTCACTCAGGTCTCAGCCCTGACAGCCAGCGAGGGAGGGCTCGAAGGGGCCAAAGGGCCCGTCTCATTCCATCACAGCTGCCCTTGGTCAGGCTGAGGCCAGCCCTGGTGACAACATCCCGCATCTCTGGGGAGCTGCCCCGAGGGGCTGTGGGGGAACCCTAGCCCCACACATCTTTCCGGTGGGGGCAGTCATCAGTGGGGCCTAAGGGTTAGACGGGCCGGGCGGCCCCTGCCCATTGCAGTGGGGGGCGGGGCTGGGGGGCTGGGGGCTGGCAGTTTGTCCCAGCAGTCAGGCTTGGGGTGGGCTCAGAACACCGCATCACGTGCCTGTGAGGTACTGCGCAGCTGGGTCCCGGGGCTGCAAAGGAGCCGTGATCGTTAGCCTTGACCGCATCCTGTGATGTCAATGCTCCCAGCGTGGCCTTCTTGCAGGCCCGATGTGCCCATGGCTCTCCCCACACCCTGTCTCCTGCCTTCCCTTCTGGGGGCTTAACCTCTCCACAAGGGCCTTGCCCCTGCACTGTAGCCCCCAAAGCCTCCGGGGTCCTCACAAGAAAGCACTGTGAGAAGTCTGTCTGATAAAGTGGGACCACGTGCGGGCCCTGCGGGGTCGAAAAGCCCCGCTCCCATGGGCAGTGTTGGAAACCACCAAAGCCCAGCTGCAGTAAGCTGCCAGGGAGTCTGCGGGCCACTGCCTCGAAGGCCTCACCCAGAGTCGGGACCTTTGCTGAGCCAGCTGCAGGCAGAGAGCCCCGGGGGCTGGGGCTAGGTGTCCGTCGTCCTCAGCCAGCCCCGGGCACACTGGTGAGGGCAGGCTGCCCTTGGAAGCACAGCTGCTGACAAATCTTGGTCCGCGTGCACTGCCTGGCCCCACGTCATGTCCCTCAAGGGACCTGCTGTGGGGATGGCACCCTGTCCAGGCACAGCCGTCCCTTTCCTGCCTTGTTGGACTTTCCACTGTCCCTCTGGCATTTGGAGATGGGCAGACAGACCCCGGGCAGGCCACAGAGTGAGGCAAGGGGTGCACTTCGGGACTGCCCAGCACTGCCCCCCGGGGTAGCAGAGTGCTAGGTGTGCCCTTCTCTGATTGCCTCACACCAGGGGACACCTTCTGTGGACCCCGGTCTAAAACGACCCTGGTATGTCTGGAATGAATATTCTGGGATCTCGGGAGTCCATTCACAGGCTCTTTCATCTGGGAACACCACACGGGCACAGGCCTGTTGAATCGTCGGGCAGAAGCTTTTCCTCGGTTGTAAAGCCCATGCCATCCCAGAGCCTCCTTTCACAGAGATGACCACTGCCCTGCTCTCTGACTGAGCTCGGCCCGGGGGAGGGTCTACATGTAACCCACACGCAGCAGCGCCGCTCACGAAGCCCCCTTTCAACCCGCAGCTCGGCGCCCCCCCCCCCACGTTGCTATCACATCTGGCCACAGATGAGGGACGCTAAAGCCGAAGGACCCGGTGGGGGCCTCCAGGGGCCCAGCTCGGGGGTGGAGAGAGGTCAGCTCTACACTGGACTTAGCAGACTCCCCGGGGGAGGCGGCGGTGCAGGTGGCCCAGGCTTGGGGAACACCTGCGTGAGGCGCTGCATCCCCGGAGGGGTCACGGAGCCCAGGAAAGGCCGGCGGGCTCTGAGGAGCGGCTGCTGAGAGCCCAGGAAGGGGCCCATGAAACCAGAGAGGGACCTCCACCCCTTTGGGGTCCAGTGTCCGTCACGGCTGGCTGAGCCGCTCTTCCTGTCCCAAAGGCCAGTAGCAGCTTCCCACCCCCCAGCACCAGCACCGTCTCCACCAACCACCACCCTGCTGCTAACGGAGCAGTGACGACAAGGCTTTGTCCACTTTCCCTTCACTGCTGTGCCTGTCAAGGGCCCTGGGTTGGACCCAAACCGAAAAGCCCCAAACGCACCTGCTGCCGACAAAAGGAGCCCTCATGACAGACGTAGTGGTGACTCGAAGCTGCCATCAGAAAGGTCTGCAGTGTAAAGCCTCCAGTGGCTCCGAGGGAGATGTTCTACTCCCTGCAAGAGCCGAGTCCCGGGAACTCACGAGGCAGTCCTAAGATGTCCTGCAGGGTAGCGCTGGCCGGCGTCAGCTCGAGGGCCGGGGGTTCAGTTTTAGTGGGGCTGCCGTGTCACACTGGCCGGCTTGGACAGATGGCACTGCCCCGCAGGGTCTCCCCGGCTGCAAGCTGCAAGCCTTCACAGGCGCAGACTGCAGTCTTTCTCCTGGGAAGCAGCAGGTGCCTCCCTGGCACCGGCCTTTTAGCTTGCAGCCGAGTGCCTGACCATTGCACTACCAGGGCTCCTCTTAAGACAGGCTCATTCAGCTCATCCTGTCCCTAGCAGCGGCTGGTGGCTTCACACTGCTAACTTCGCAGGTAGCAGCCAAACCTGTAACCAACCACTGTACCAACAGGGCGCAGGCCAGACTGGTCCAATTGAACCCTCAGCGGGGTTGAAAGCTGGCAACAGCAGGAGTCCCTGGGGGGCGAGAACAGTCAAGCTGCTGGCCTGGTGATGTTTTGGGAAAGGTCGCCCCTTTGGAGCACCTCTGCTGTCCTCACCCGGGTCGCCATGAGTCCATCGACTTGGAGCACGAACTACAGCCTAAGCCAGCAGCAGCACACTCTGTCCGGCCCTGCCGACAGCGCCCTGCCTCTGGGAAGACGGCGTTTCTGGTCCTTGGCCCCATTTTTCATTAAAGGGACCAGATTGGCTCCTTGTCTCAGAATTTGCTTTGAGGGCCTGCCCAGGAGCTTCTCAAACTATATTCTTGTCCAGCAGATCGCCTGGGACCAGGGTGACAGTGACGTCCTGGGTTCTGCCTCGCTCCAGCGCTCTGGGACTCTGCCTGGAATGGGTTTCTTCCCGTGGCTCTTCCACCTGGCGGATTGGGCTTACTTAGGACCTGCACTTGGTGAGCAGCGAGACTGTGTCTGGGCTCAAGGGAGAAACGGGAGCTTCTGAGTCAAGGCAGCGCGTTTGCTTTCCTGCACGTCGCCTGAAAGTCACGCGAGGTGCTTACACTAAAGTGACCATCGGTAAAGTGGGACACCATTGACTGGGCAAGGGGGAAGGAGGGTACATTCTCTTTCCGGTCTCCCACCGTTCCCTAGCTTGTCGTGCATTCTTTCCAAGAATCAGGACATTTTTTAAATGCCGTGGGACGTGGGAAAAATTGTTTTAAAACCTGGACTGTCCTGCCCAAAGCAGGGCGTCTGGTCACTTTAGCTTACACCCATTTTACAGATGGGCACACTGGACCTGTGGGTTAGGAAGTGGCACGCTGGATATTCGTAGGAAGGGTCAACCAAACCTACAGGTTTTGAACAGTACTCACTCAGTCTACTTTTGCCCGGGGCGGGGAGGGGCGGGAGGGAGCTCAATGATGGTGTCAGGTTTTGCATGGGGTTGCTAGTCTCAAGGGCAGCAGTTCCAAACCCACGGCCCCTCTGCAGAAGATGGGGCTTTCTGCTCCCGTCGAGTCTTGAGGAGAAGCACACCTCCTGTGAACCAGAATCTCCTAGAAAGCATGGGCTTGGGTTTGGGTTTAGTCTGTGTTTAGTGTGGCTGGCTAGCCACCATACTGTCGATGAAAGCCTGGGGACGCAGCACAGACGGCCAGCCGGGGCTGCTGACGGGCATCTGCCCGCGACGGCTCCTTTGATCGGAATCATTGTTTGTTGCCGGCGAGCGCCAGCTCCTGGCCACTTGCCCCTGCGGACCTGGCTGCCACCTGGTGAAACGGGGTGTGGACTGGTCCCGTGCCCTGCTCCTCCCCTCCCTGTGGGGACGCTGAGACTAAAGTGCTGACGGGGATGCCGTCACCCAGACGTCCCCTCCCCTCGTACTCTCCTGCCTGCGTGTGCACAGCGAGTGGGCTGGTGGTGTGCCCGCCAGCCTGTTCCCCACTAGCTGCTCTTTCCTCCATCGGCTTGTTTGCCCTTTTGGCCATTCATGGTATGGGATGTTCTGGACCCCTGGCCAGCACGGTCCAAAGGCATCGATTCAGATGGGCTGCTTTGGACTGAAGTGTTCCTAATCACCCCGAAGATGTCTTGGATATTCTGGAACGGGACGCTCCCCCAAAGAGCAGAGAGGGGGCCTTGCCTTTCTGCATCATGCCGGAGGTCTGGGTCGGGCGGAGCTGCTGGCAGTCAAGCCAGGGGTCAGGCTCCTTGTCCAAAGTCATCTTTCTGCACCTCCGGTCAGTCCACAGCAGAGCAGGTCTGAAGAATGCAGGGTGGCGGTACAGGTCTGAGTAAGTAATGCAAGCTGATGTGGGCTCTTGGCGCTCTGCAGGATGCCGATGGAATATTTATGGTTTTTATGGCTCACTTTTAACCACAAAGTTCTGGGCAAGCCTTGCTGGTTAGATTAGCCTGCAGGCCTCACCACGCCTCCTGTACGGGGCAGAAACAGATGCAGGAGCGAGCCGCACCTGCAGCAGGCGGAGTATGTGCATGGAGGGCAGTGCCTCAGGCAAGCGAGCAGGAAGCCAGGGCGGGGCCTGTCCGGAAAGCAGGCCCCCTGCTGGCAGCTGGGTACGTGGCCTCATAACACAAGGGGGGGGGGGGCGGCCTTTCTGAACCCCCGCTCCCGGCACTTGGCGGACATCTGTTTGGGGCAGTGGGCTTGATGGCGGTGAGCCTGGTTTCCGGGTGAGATGCTAGTCAGAGGATCCCTCTTTCTGAAGATACCAAGGAGCCTGGACTTCTCTGCTCCAGGAGAGATCTGGGGTAAAGTGCCTGGGAGGGCTGAGCCCCGGTGGCGTAGTGGTTGTGCGCGGGACTGCGGCCCACTGGGACGGAGGTTCAATTCCAGCAGTGGGGCTGGGCCTCCTACTCCCACCACTGGAGAGCAGTGATGCCCAAAAAGCCTGGGAAAAGGGATCAAAGAGGATGAGCTCTCCTCCCCACAGATGTCTGATGGCCCCTCAGAACACCCCCCTGCAGCCTCTGGGCGGGTGAAGCTGGGGGTGCATGAAGCCGTCGACTAGTGTCGAGAAGAGGGTCATTTCTACATCCTGCTCCACACAGCACTAGCAGTTGGATGTGACGTTACCGCCGAAGGTGCAGGTCGAGGAAGAGAATAAAACAGGAAGAGAATCCTCTTCACTGGGCTTGCGGGAAGGAGGAAGCTTCCTTGGGTAGCTGCCAGGGCAGCGCACAGTAGGGGCTTCATGGAGACTCTCCCAGCGCGTCGCAGCAGCACCTGGCCATGGTCTGCTCTCGCCAGAGGACAGGAGGCCAAGGCGGCTGCGAGCCCGCATGCTGCCCTCTCCCTGCAGTGTCCGCCCTCCCTGGAGCAGTAGGGAGGACAGCCTGCCAGGGAGAAGCAGGATCCTTCGTGCCTCAAATGACATCCACTCACTGAGGTTGGAGGCTAGTCCGCCAAGCCCTCCTGGTTTGCTGTTTGTAATTAAAATTAAAAATCCTCACCAAAACTCCTAATACCAGCCACCCCACATCAACACACCTTTCAACATGTGAGTTTTTTAAATTAGGTTTACTTAGCGTATGTACACAAAAAAAGAGAAATCGCCCTTGGATCCCACCCAGCAGAAAACATGCACAAAACCAGGTATATGTGGAAGGGAGGGGCCCCAGCCCCCAGTTAGTGGTTGGGATGGTGCAATCCTGTGAGTCAAAGCCCCCGTCCAGAGAGGGCCGGACGGACGTGGGGGCAGCGGGGCCCCGCAGCTGCTGGCCCTAAAACAAGCGGGCGCCATAGCCGAAGGTCTGTTTGATGCCCTCAAAATAGTACCGCTGCCAGCCCTGCCGTGTCCGCTCCTCCTCGGGCGCTGGGATGCCACGTCCTTCCATGCGCAGCTCCGTCTCTCCGCTCTTGTCGGTGAAGGTCAGGGAGATGGTGGCGAAGTGCCCTGGGGAAGCCAGAAGAGGCAGGCAGGCGTCAGCTCGGGGCCAAGAGCCCCCGTGGCCTAACTGGCCACCCCACCTGCCCCACGGGGCCAAGGACTTCCAGCTAAGTGTAAAAATAAAACGGCCCGTGGGGTTTCTGGGGCTGGCAGGGCAGTGACAGGAAGTCGGTATGCTTGCTTACCCTCTGGCCAAGTCTTAAACCTCCACTTCATCTCGATGTGCTTCTCCGGGACCTGAAGAACAGGTGGTCAGTCTCCCCTAGTCTGCCTCGGCCCCCATGGCCCTCCTCCCGGAGCCCAGCGCCTGCCCATTCCCCCAGGCTAAGCCACCTCCTCGGAGCCTGTACGACGACAGAACAGCTGCGTGGGACGTTGCCATTTCTTGACACCGCCTCCACCTTGTCTAAGGGGGGTGGGGCTTCCGTCTCCAGGGCCTTCTATGTATCCCGTCATCTTTGGGGACTCAAATCCTGCTCCTATGAAATGTTCTTTGACTTTGGAGAACAAACAGAAGTCTGGAGGGTGGCGACTGGAGTGGGTTAGTCTCCCCCCCTGGAACGTCCCCTGGAGAGCCTCGCTCCCTTTGGAGAACAAGCAGGTGCTGTCGTGGCAGAAACCAGGCCCGGCGCAACTTTCCTGGCCTTTTTCTCTGGATGCAGCTTTCAATTTTCTTAAAACTTCTTCCTAGTAATTTCCTGTGACCATCCCGAGCCTCAGAGAATCCGGCAAGCGTACCCCACTGGGATACCCCAAAGTCACCATCACCTTCTGAACGGACCTCTCTGCCTTGAACGGCCCTGGCCCCGCAGATCCCCCGAGAAGCCTGCGTGGATTGAAGGCACCTCGCACCAGAGACAGGTGCATCACTGGGCCCTCCAAGGTCACCCACTGATCCCCAGTAAGCTGCCCTGGGACACAGACCCGTACGAACGTATTCACACATGTGCACGTGCCAGCTGGGCCCTAGAAGCAGTAGTCTGTGACTGACTCTAGTGCCACACCGAAGGCCACGGGGATGGTGGCCTCTGGGGAGGTGCGAGCAACTGCTTCTCCCCATCCTCCAAAGTGAGCCCCGCCAGCCGCGTCCAGTGAGACGTCAGTGCCACAAATCAAAGGCTAGAAAAGGAACCTCCAATGTCTTCTAGCCTCTTTTCCAAGTCTGAGTTCTCCCTCTCCCGCTCAGGAAAGAACTTTGGCAAGGCAGGGGGATTCAGGCCACTGACCACACCGATCGGGAGCTTGAGAAAGCAGCTTGTCTAGACCCAAGGAGAAGACATGCCCCCTCAGCTGGGGGCTCCGGTACTCACCAGGTCAGTGAACTCCCCCGAGACGTTGCCGTCCACCATGTGAAACTTCCCACCTCGGTCTGCGTCTAATGTTGCTGGAGCATGGGTGAAGGCCTGGACCAGCTGTGGACAGGAAGGGCCAGGGAGAGTCCGAGAGCTGGAACCGTGGTTCCCCTGCCATCTGGATCGCCACTTCCTGTTCCACCGGCCTCTGCCTCCCCCACTGTGAGGCGGGGAGACCTCTGGCTGCACAGTGAGGACCCAGCTCTGGGCCCACAGTCCCAGGGACCCCACGCCGGGGGTGGCTTCTCATGGCTACTACCCCCTTTCACCTGCAAGCCTCACATTTCTTGTGACGACGCCCTGTCCAAGGAGTCTCCATCCAACTTAGGTTTGCACTAAGCAAACCTTTTCGGGGGGCAATCTGTTGCAAAAGACCTCTTTAAAGTGCACCTGACCCCAGCCATGGCTTTTCCAACTGCCCCAGGTGCCCCTGCAATCTGGACAATGAACGAGGTGCCCAGAGAACTGACACTTCTGAGACGTCATGCAGGTCCGCAGGCCTGAATACCCCACGGACTGTCCCCAGAATGAACACGTCCATCTGTCTGTCACGGGTACAGTAAAACCATGGCTGGTGAGATGCCATCAGGCTACCGGGAGTGGCGGTCTCTGGAGGGCATCAGGCTTGGTCAAGCAGTCAGTGGAAAAGATAATTCTTGAGGAAAGGAGTGGGCTCAAACACAGCAGGGATTGCGAGCATGGGGCCGGGCTGGGAAGCCTTTTGCTGCTGTGTACAGGGGTCACTAAGAACCGACTGGAGGGCAGCCACCAAGAGCAGGCACACTTCATTCAGAATCTGTGGTGCCCTTACTCTGGGCCCACTCACTCTTCTAACACAAAAGCTTCCAGGGTTCCACTTAAACGACCCCAAACCAACACGGAAAGAACGCGACGGAGGATGGCAGCCTGATCAGACACTCTGCATGTGCCTGCTTGCCGAAAGCCTGCCCGGTCGTGTCATCAGGCCCTCTGCACACCATGTGCCACCACCTGCGCCCCCTGGGCTGGCAGGCAGGCTGGCACTCACCTCCTGGGTGGTGAACACTCTGTAGAGCTCCTCGGGTGACGTCAGGAAGGTTTCCTTCAGGCTGATCTTGCACGTGGGGATTCGGACACCAACAGGCTGGGCCTGGGTTTTTGCAGGAGCTGACTTCACCGCCTGTGAAAGCAGCAGGGAGCGCGTCAGCCAAGGGTCACGCCAAAGCCGCCGTGCACGTCCCGCAGGGCTTCGGGGCCAGAGCATCAGTCACTTCAACCACACGCGCCTTCTCCCCTCCTCAGAGGGCAAGAGGACCCCAGCGCCTGGGGAGAAGCTGCACACGCTCCCCTCGGGACCAGAACTGCCCGATTGTTTCAGACGATGCTCATCTGAAAATCCACTGGCTAAAGAGTGGCTGGGACGTGGGCTCTTTGACGAGCTGCTAAGACTCCCACAGAATTCCTAGCCGTGGAGTGTCTGGCAGCCGTGCCCCCGACCTCCTTCAGGGGCTGACACAATAGGGCACTTGCTTCAAAGCCTGGTGCTAGGCCTGGCCCCCCCAGATAGGGTACATGTGCACCCTCCTGATGGAGCGAACCTTGTTGAACACCTAATGCCAGAGTGTGAGCCATGACGAGAGGAAAGACTAGCTGAGGGCCGCCCCGGGGACATAGCCTCCTCACTGTCAAAGCCAGGCTCTAAGTCCCTGCTTATTCTAGGTCTAATTTATGCAAGGGATCTCTTTGAAGTGAATACAAACCAGGCTAGAGTTAGATACCCAACCACCTGCTGGGACTCTGAAAACATCACGAGTGGATGGTGGGCTGCTCTGACTTAGAACTGAGATGCTGAAGGAAGGATGAGGCAGGGTCTCGACCCCCTGCCCATCACAGGGGAGCACCATCACCTTCCGCTCCTCCGCCTTCAGGGCTGGTTGCCGGGCAGGATCTGCCGAATCGCCATTCATGGTGGGCAAGATCATGCCCTGGGTGAACTCTGGAAAGACAAAAATCCAGCTCTCGGAAGGCATTTCTCAGCAGCTGCCCCACGGGGCTTCAGATCGCTTGACAAACACGAGCCATCTTAACCCAGGATGAGTGAGTGAATGGTCAGGAAAAGGAAAGGCTATCTACCTGCCACCTGGACCTCGATTACAGCTTGTGGTCTGGCTGCGGCAGCTAGCCGTGCAGTGGACCTGTGACGGCGGGAGCAATAGCAAGCGCCAGGATGGCCGCCTGGAAAAGGCAGGGAACTTGCAAGACCCGGAAAACGGAGCTGGTGCCAACCAGTTCCGACTCTCACAGGTTCACTGTAGACTACCCTAAGGTTTCTGGAAACAGCTGAAGCCCCATCGGGGACCACTGCAACTCGTCGTTCTAACCCAAAGGGTAGCTGGGACCCTCCTTGGCCCAAGAGCAGGAAATCCCCACCCTGCAACGGGAGTGTTCTGCCCCTCCCCTCCCCCCAATGTCATCGCTGCACAACAGCCTGCCCCGTCGTGGCCTCGGAGCACCGGTGCCTCTGGCAGGTGCTACTGCCCGTGCAGGCTCCTGCCACCAGGACATGCCCTTTCCTCCCTGGGGGAGCCCCTTTAGTCCTGGACTAAAAGGAAGCAGTGAGTCCTGACGCTCGGTCTCGAGAGCAGCGCTGTCCACACTGTGACAGCCTTAAAGTAGATCTAAAATTGCCAGCAACCACAAGAAGGAAGAAAAAGAAGTGAAATGAATCTGAGTAACACACCTCTAAGAATGTTAAACATGCCAATATCTTAAGAGATCTTGCATGCTTCTTAAATCACCGCACCCTCCCTCCCTCCCTCCAGTTTTGTTGGACTGCGCACGCTCTGCCGGGTCCCCGGGCTGACTGCAGGAGTCGACTCCCAGGCCTGCCTGTCTTCAGAGGTACATCAAGGCAGACTCAAAGGTCAGCATGTTCACCGTTCGCACCAACCCTGGACCCGTGTGCTCCCCTGTACTACGGGCCGTCCTCAAACTCACTGCCCTGCGCACACGGGCCATCCCAGCCTGCAGCCACTAGGCTCGGCCCCGCAGCTCAACGGCTCCCCGCTATGCGGGGCTCAGAGATGGGCTCAGAGAGCAAGGACCCCTCCCCGCACGCCTTCACCCATTTGCCAGCGAGAGGACTGCTGGGCCCTCCGTCAGAGCCCCACAGGTGGAGGACTGCTTTCTGAAGGCAGACGTCACCACTGACGGGGTACCTGTTTTCAGGGTGCTGATGTAAATTCCCACTGCTTCTCTGAGAAGTTTCACCCCTTCTTCCTTCATTAAGGCCACGAGATCTGTGTCAGGCTCATCTTTGGCAAGGCTCACACTAATCTGAGTGAGAGATCAGAAGTCGGTGGTCAGTCACTCGAGGGACGGACACCCACAGGGTAGGCAATGGGTGCT
>PVJH01036859.1:0-18428 GCA_004026705.1 Nesogale talazaci | reverse complement strand
TCCGCATAGTCGTTTCCCACGATTGTAACTCTGTACAGGAATAGAAACTTTGTCTTCTCCAAGGGGCTGGTGATGATTTCAAACTGCTGACCTGGCAGTTAGCAGCTCACTCTGTTATCACTCCGTTGCCATCTTTCTCCCAAAGCTTGTTCTCGCCATTCCAGGGCCCTAGAAACACGGAGGGGAGGATGGGTCAAGGGTGGGACCTGAGGGTCTCTGACTGTGGGAGAGGGTGTGAGGGTCAGGGCCTGGGAGAGTAGGGGAAGTGAAGTCAGCCTACAAAAGCGTTGTTGTTTGTGGATGTTGGGTGTCCTTGAACTGGTTTCCATTATCAGAAGGCGGCCAGCCTCTGACATACTCACAGCAAGGGTTCGACAGGCAGTTGTGTAGCGATAGTTATTATTTATTATAATAACGATAAAGAGATCATGACAGAGCGAAAGAAACAATAAGAGTCAGATACATATCACATCAGAGTAACATGCTCACCTCTGCCCTGTAATGGTGGTCCACGTGGAGAGAGAGGATGAACATTAATTTTCCCTGTTTAAATAGCCTTACAGGGCACACATAAGTCCTATAGTCACTGGTCAGGACATGCTGCAAGTGGGGGGCTGTCTTAAAGGCTATAAGATGATAATGGTTTAGGGATGCCTCTGACTAAGAGGAGAGGGATGTGGTAAGGAAAGACTTCAGACTCCCTGGGGTAGGTGAACAGGTCTATGTTGCTGGGGGCCATTGACAATGACTCTTGAATCCCACTCAGAGGCCTCGAGGGAAGTGGATCATCCTAACTTGAGTTCTGCAAAGCCCTCAGATAACTGGGAGCATCAGGGAGATGAGCTATCTTACTCAGCCTCATCATGAGTCATACGGAGACCTCATAAAACTGGGAGCCTCCGTGAGAACAGCTAACTTAACTAGCACACCAAATGTTTGTAAATCACTTGCTTAACATTTTGGGGTAAGCAATTGTGGAAAAGTTCTGTCTCCATCCCACATTTGATGACCCTCTGCACCACCCAACAAACCCTGCCCAACCCTGCACCCTCCTTGACAGATCAGAGCGACCTTTATTAAATAAAATAATCAAGTATGATGCTATTGCTTCTCAACCCATCCTCCATCTTGGTCTAGAGGCCCTCCTGAAGGAAGGGCATCCTTCCCCACCCTTTCCCGGAGAATCTGACCCTCTTTGAGGGAGGGCCCTGTCCAAACAGCAGTGCTGACATCCCAAGGGATGAAGATTGGGTTCCTTTGACCTGTTCTCTGAGTTTGGGAGAACTAAAAGGAAGGTGAGAGGGTGAGTTCGGGGCTCTAGGTGGGCCAGTGACATTTCCCAGTAAAACGAAGCTCTTGTCCGACAGTCCTGGCTACCCTTGAAGAGTGGACAGGTGCATTGTCATACCGAGAGAGAGAGAGAGGGAGAGGAAAAAAATTGTTTGAGACAACCTTCCTGGCCTTCCTCCCCCAAGCAGCTTTGCATTTTCTTAGAGTGTTTTCATAAATAAGCCCCTGGTCTCGTCCAGTGTCCTTGGAGAAAATCTATCAACATGACCCGTGTGGAATTTCAAACAGTGATCCACAGGCCCTTCTGAGGGTCGACTTCTCTGCCTTGAATTTGACTGGCCCAGCAGATCCCCTCGGAAGCCCCCAGTTTGGCTGCACTTTTTTTGGAAGGGCCCCCGAGGAGTCGAAGGCGAGGAAACTTGTCTGGCTTGCCGAGGCACGTGTAAACACAGGGGGTTAGGAAGAAACCCATCCTTGTGGGAACTGAAGCCCTCAGCACAATACTTCTGGAGGGTCCTTCTTCGCGAGCCAAGGAAGAGAAGGAGCGGCGTCTTTCTCCCTCTCCGCCTTCCTTCAACAACCACGAAGCCTCTCCCACACACAGTCTGGGAGCTCTGCAAATCCTGAAGCGAACAAAACAGAGGGTGACTCTTTCTCTCCGGGAGCCCCATCCTAGTGGCGGGGAGAGGAACACCATGTAAAGGGAGAACGGTAAAGGCAGCTGCGGGGGACGGGAGGGCGCTAGGAAGAAACCTGAAGGGGGGCTGGCGTGGGTGGAGAGGGGAGGGCATTGCAGAGAAGGGGGCTACAATCTTAAAGAAAAGGTGGTTTCTTAGCAGCTCTACAGGCAACAAAGGAACAAGCTCTGCAGAACTGAGGGGAGAGTCTACCGCGAGAGGCAACGGATGGGGGGTGGGGGGGATGCCTGTGAGTTTGGGAACCAGGAGGGAGTGGCGAGAGATGAGGGACGTGGGGGGAGGCCTAGAGAGGGAGGTGGAGGAGAGGGTGGAGGAGAGGACTCAGACCCCTGTGTGAGACAGGAGAAGAAGCCATGCATTTGGACCATGGGACTGATGAGGGGCATGCAAGGTACCACGGGCGACCAGAAGAACCCACAAGTCGTCCTTGGACAAAGCACAGCCAGAAGCTCCTTCGCAGCAAGGATGGTGGATTTCGTCTCACCTGCTTTGGACAGTGGTCAGGAGAGACCAGTCCCTGGAGAAGGACAGCATGCTGGTCAAGGAGAGGGGCAGCTTAAAAGAGGAAAGACGTTGACAAGAAGGATGGGCCCGCTGACTGCACTCGGGCGGCTGGGGCCAGGCCGGGCAGCGTTGATTTCTGTCCTACAGAAGGTCACTCAGAGGGGGCGTTGACTCCCGCCAAGAACACCAGCAGGAGCCCGGGGGTGATCTGTTCCCATAGAGTCGGGCTGCTAATGACCAGGTCAGCAGTTTGAAGCCAGCCAGTGTTCCACAAGAGAAAGATGAGGCTTTCTGCTCCCCTAAAGAGTCATCGTCTGAGCACTGCAGAAGGATAGTTCTACCCTGATCTAGGGCCGCCATCAGTTGGCATGGCAGCCATGTGCCTATGTCAATTTCATGATGGAGAAGTAGGGGTGGAGTCTAGCCCGTTCATCTGGAGAGAGCCATTGAGTAGGCAATGCAGCCTCCGTGTGGGCATGGCTTTCTCCTGCGACTTCTGGGAAGTCTCGTGGTATTTCCCTCGTGGAGATAGGAGACCATTTTTTCCCAGCTGTTGGGAGTCACTGGACTGAAAAGACAAGATGGCAGTGTCTGAGGAGCTGGCGGAGCCAGAGGAGAAGCCACGTGGCCTTACCCTGATGGAACCAGACCTCTGAAGCTGGAGAAGTCACATGGAGACCCCTGCCCGTGCTGAGCTGCTTCTTCGGAAGGAGACGTTATAGACTGGGTTGGGCTAATATCGGACTTATGACTTTGAACTGGACTGGGTTGGGATGCTTTCTCAATGTCCCATTCCTCTTGTATATAAACCTTTTCCTTATATCCATATGCGTGTCTATGAATTTGTTTCTCTAGTCGACCCGGACTCACACAGTTGCCATCAACTTGACGTCAGTGAGTTTGGTTTTGAGGTCACAGAGGGGACCACAGAAGTGGTGGAGGGTTAAGTGTTGGCCTGCTAATCAGAGGGTTGGTGGATTAGTCTCACAGAAGACTACGGAGGCCGCCTGCTGTCATAAAGATGGTCTGCCTTGTAGACCCTAGGGAGCAATTCTCCACTGCCCCATGAGTCAGAATCAGCCAGAGGGCAGTGGGTTAACTCACGGGAAAAGAGTTCTGGTGCCGCAAACAGGTAAGCCTTTGGGCAGAGATGAAAGGTTAGTGGTGGGAACCCACCCAGCCTCTCCATGGGAGAAAGGACTGGCGATCTGTTCCCATCAAGATGATGGCCTTTCGGGAGCAGTTCTCCTCAGTCACATGGGGCCAGGATGAATCAGGATCCACCAGCAGGTCACAGGAAGGATCTGCTGCCATTCCACGTGTGGTGGGCATCCAGGGGGGGAGGGGGGGGCGCATGAGGTGGGCGGGGGGAGTGCTCGAGTTATGTCTGTGGCAAATATTTACACTTTCCTCCTTTACACTTTCTGCTTTGCTCAGTTTCAGACTCTTCACAGGTTTTACTGTATTGATGAAAGGCACCTATTTCCTCAAGTTCTAATCAAAGTCAAAGAAACAGAAGCCCCAGCAGGATCAGCCATGGCGGACAGGCTTCAGCAGCACTTCTGCACTAAGACGAGGAATAAAGTGATCTATTTGGATGACAACAAAAGATAGTCCACTCTAGTGTTGGAAGATGAGCCCCTAGGTTGAAACATGTTCAAAGGACACAGGGGCTACAAAACTGGGCCCAAACACCAACCCGCCAGCCAGCCAGCCAGCCAGCCGATAGACTCACAGGCGCCTGGCTCCCTGGTGGATCCCTGCTAACTGAAGAGTCAGTGTTCAAATCCACCAGTTGCTCCATGGAAGACAGACGAGGCTCTCTGCTCCTCCAAAGGTTTACCTGAAGAGCTTGAGTAGCACCGAGGTCATGTTGGTGGGGGGCGTGGCGAGGAAGCACTAAAGCACGAGAGGAAAGTCGTATGTTTCGTTGGTGCTATACTGAACCCTGACTGGCTCATCTCTTCCTTGTGACCCTTCTGTAAGGGAATGTCCAAGTGTCTACAGATGGGCTTTGGGTGTCCACTCCATACTGCCCCTTCACCCCCATTCACATTGATCTGACTCTTTGATGCCTGATTCCTGTCCAGAGCATGTTCAGTGCTATAGATAAGAGCTTGCCACACAGGAAACCCAGGACAGATAAATCCCTCAGAGCCAATAATGAGACTAGAGATACCAGAAGAGGAGGGAGAAGGTGGGGGGAGAGAGAAGGGGAATCAAACACAATGGCCTACATATAACCCCCTTCTAGGGGCATGGGAAGCAGCAAAGTGGGTGAAGGGAGACAGTGGTTGGCGTAAGACATGGGGGGGGGGAACCTATAAATTTATAAATTGTCAAGGGTTCAGGAAGGAGGAAGGGGGGAAGAGGGAAATGAGGAAATGATATCAAGGGCACAAGTAGAAAGAAAATTCTTAGAAAATGATGACGGCAACGTGTACAAATGTGCTTGACACAATGGATGGATGGATGGATTATGAGAAGAGCTGTAAAAGCCCCCAATAAAATGATTTTTTTTTAAAAGCCCTACTTAGGGCTGAGCCCTGGTGGCGTAGTGGTTGTGCACTGGGACGGAGGTTCTTCAATTCCAGCAGTGGGGCTGGGCCTCCTACTCCCACCATTGGAGAGCAGTGATACCCCCCCCCCCAAAAAAAAAAAGCCCTACTTAGTGCCACCAAGACTGGGCATTGACTTGATAGCAGTGGGTGTTTTAGGTTTTATAGGGTAGGCAGGGATCAGATAGGGAAGTGTGTGGGTATTAAGAGGATGTGGCTAATCATACTATCAATAAGATGAGGGCAGTGCATTCGACTGCTAACCACAAGGTCAACAGTTCAAAATCACCACCTGCTCCTTGGGAGAAAGACAAGTTTTTCTGCTGCCATACAGAGTTCAAATCTCGGAAAACTACTGGGGCAGGCCTACCCCGTCCTCCCCGGCCACTGTGAGTCAGAGTCGACTTGCTGGAGGTAAGTTGGCTTTTTGGATGCACGATTATTGCCAAAGAGAAGAACTCTGGCGTATCCTGCAGATAAATGAGACCTACCTGAAATCTGATTACCCCGCAGCCCACAGACTGGCTGCAATTGCGTTTCCTGAGTGTTGTGTTTTCTTTCAGAGAATCCCAAAGCAGCTCTTACTCAGGACGGTATTTAATTACAATCACAGTGAGCTCTCTGCTCGCACCACTAACTGCCTGCTCTAACGGTTAGCCCACCATCAATTGAAGTCATCAGAGAATCATTGAAAAGTGGATTTTGTTCCCCTCCCATCTTGGGTCCAGGACCCTCTTCTTGTTTCTGTAACGAAGGCCGGTGGTTCCGCAGACCATCTGGCAGTGGCTGAGAGACTAATTCCTTTTGCTGTTTGGGGACAACTTTCCTGATATGCTGAGACCAGCCTTCTTTTAGTAAGGGCCCTTATCTCTCATCGAAAGTCTCTGTAAAACATGTTGGACCTATCAGAGTCTCTTTGCCTTTCTTTGTTATCAAACGGGTCCCCACAGGAATCAAAAGTCTAGATTTCTCACTTGTCTTTATTATCTACTTGCAAGAAATAGTTCTGTTCTGAGGAGATGATTTGAATAGTCTCCTGTTCGCTAGCATTAGACAGATCTGGGTTTTAACTCAGACTTAGTTGTTTACTAACTGCATGACTAATATATAGATATCATATCAAGGAGTGGGTTATCCACTGAGCTGCTAACCAAATGGTCGGTGGTTCAGATCCACCAGTCACTCCACAGAAGGAAGATGACCCTATCTATCCCCATCAAGATTAAGCCTCAGAATCCTCTTTGTCCCTATGGGGTTTGTTCAACATCAGAAACAACTGGATGGCCATGGGTTGGGTTTGAGGGTTTGCTTAAGTTAAATTGGATTTAACCTCTCAAAGTTTCAGATTCCTCACCTGCAAGCTAGGAACAAGGGTCATCCCTGTCCACCTTCTTATAGAGTGCTCTGTCCCCTGAAGCCATGCAACCGCAAAACCACTTCCCTGAATCCACGAGGGTGGAGTTGCTGCCGCCATCTTTACAGGGACGGTCATTTTTCAAGCCCCGTTGGCTCCCCTCAGCCTCACAATGCCACTAAAGAGTAGTAGCCTGCTTCTAGAACAAGCGTATTGCCTGCCCAGAGTGATGCCTGTTCACTCATACGAAGTATTTCTGAAGAAGCCAGAGACAGAAATTTAAAGAGAAAAATGTTCTTCAGGTTTGGTGGCTACAGGGACAAAAGATGGCCTCCGCAAGCAGTGGCCCCAGTCACTCTCCCTGAGATGGCTGCTTGAAGCGAGATTAAACAGGTAGGGTAACTGCATCACTGTGGCTTGGGGGAAAATGAAAGTCATTCATCTCAGGCCAAGGTGACAAGCTGTCTCACTGCCACCTCTTGGCTGGCTTCCTCAGGTGGTGGCCTGTGTGAGCCTTGAGATTTGTCAGCAAATGTGCCCCCATCTGATCAGTGGCCTTTGTTTGGGGCTACACGGGGGGCGGGGGGGCAGTGTTTCTGGAGGAGGGGGAATCTGCCCCTGTGATGGTAAATTCACTTTCTTGGAAGGTTCTACAGGGCTGGTAGGAAGTATTTATGAATGCCTTTGGAAAATTTGCCAGAATCCTCTTCCCAACTCTGTCAGAGAACATGGGAGAAGACCTAGTTGAGACGGATTGATACTCTGGCCTCCACATTGGGCTCACACATAACCGCAATCAAAAAGTTGGCAAAGAGAAGGCTACCACCTAGCTCTGTGACCAAACAGGATGTCCTTTGTGAGTAACGGATCTTTCCTGATGCGGCTGGCAAGTGACCATTTCCCCACCCCCATCTAAGGAGCATTCTGGCTGTACTTCCTCCAAGGCAGATTTCTTCATTCTTTTGGCAGTTCACAGTGTGTTCAAGATCTTTTGCCAACAGGGCAAATACAAATGCATCATTTTCCTGCCACCCTCTGGCCCCTATTGCTGTCAACTTGATTCTGACTTGTAATTAACGGTCCCCTATGTTTTCCGAGGCTGTCATCTTTGGGAGGCAAGCTGTCACCTTCCCCCCACCCAGTGTTTGGATGGTTCCACTCTGTGATACCCATCTTCTGGATCACAACAGGACACCTAACCTATGGGCCACCAGGGCTTCTTAATTCCTTGTTGGTCTTTCTTTAGCACGGTCCTGCTTATACATGCATATGAGATGACTGAGGAGAATGTGGCTTAGAAGACAAGAACATGGCGTAGTCCTCAAAGCAACAGCTTTGCTTTCTTAAAAAATGCACAGTTGTCCTTTTGCTATTCATTTGCCCAATGCAACATACCGTGTTTCTTAGAGTCCTCAAAGATTAGGCATAGTTCTCTAGAGAAACAAAACCAGGACACTTACGAATATATATAGCACAAAGGAATATAACACCTAATTAGTCTACATACCAATAGGGTTCAGTTCAACTCCCATAAAGAGTGAATATACTAGAAGGCTTTCAACACACAAAGGCTGCTGTGTCCTAGGTCAAGGAAGCACAGCGGAGTCTTCCCTCGGGCAGTGCGGGCAGAGTCCAGCTGTGGGCGGCAAATAGCAGAGTGGTCTCCTACCATCAGCAGCTCAGGAGTTTAGCAAAGCAGGCTCAGCTGGGATATTGAACTTAAGCCATGCAAGACCACAGGACCCACCAGCCAGCAGCACAAGCCCGTGAAGCCCCCGTCTAACGTCTCATCAGCCTCACAGGTATGGGCTTTCCAATGTCCTTTCCAAACCCATAGGCGATTCATTCGAAGAACGTCTATCTCCAGTTTTGTTGACCTTGACTTAGAGTGACAGTAGGACTGCACTCTGTAGGGTTTCCGACGGTGGCTGTTTTTGTTTCTATGTGGTTTTGTGATTGCCAGCTCTTTCTTCTGAGGCGCCTCAGGGTGAATTTGAATCTTCACCCTTTGGGTGAGCAGTTGAACACCAGACCTTGCAACAGGCCCGGGACCACACAAAGAGGAAAAAGCCACATGTGTCTCGCTGGAGGGGGACATCCTGTCATGGATGCAGAATTCAGACTTGACTTTGGAGATGAGTATAGGCTTCGGGACGTCTTAAAAATAACACATCAAGGTATGTTTTATCACCACAAATTTTTCACGGGACCTGGGAGACATCCTTCTCTGACAATGGAGCCTGACATGCTGAGGAGAGCTAGTGGGAAACAAGCACAGAAGCAAAACAGAAAAACAAACCAGTCTGCTTGAATTCAGGCAGACAACTTTGAGATGCAACTTGTGTGCTTTCCCAGACGGTCTCCGCAGGTTGATCATCAGTGGTGCACAGCAGTAAGTCCAAGGTGCATGTGACTCAGTTTCTCTTTCCCATGCTAAACCCTATGAAGATCAACCCCATAAGCACTTGCATTGCCACCCCAAGTAAATTATGTATGCACAGTAGAGGCCTCAGGTTCTAATTTCGGGGTGGGGAAATCCAGACTACAATAGATATGATAAGAAGGTTAAAACAACCCACATTCTTTATCTAAAATGTCTACAGTGCAAGAAAAAAATAACCAAGTGTATGAAAACATGAGATTGGGATAGAATCTAAGAGATTAAAAAAAAAAAAGGATAACAGAAATAGAAGCAGAGAAGATGAAGATACTAGTATTACCTGGCCGGGATTTTAAAATAATAATGGTTAAGCATTAAATAGCAAGATAAAGATTTTGGGCAGATAACTAGAAACAATAATTAAAAAACGAAGTTTCTCAGATTGAGGGCAAAAATGCATAAAAAACAACTGAGTGGAATGGACTTAACAGCAGACTTGATAAAACTGCAGAGAAAATTAGCAAAGTGGAAAATCAGAACAAGATATATTAGCCAAAGCATCGAGAAACAAACACGTGGAAAATAAATTTTAAAACCATTTTTGAAAAATGACCTGGGATATGTGCTTTAAAATGAAATAACATATAAAACTGTCATCCCAGAAGGAAAGGACACGTAAGGAAATAGTTGCTGAGAATTTTCTAAAACTCATGACAGAAGTTTGAAAAATTTCAAGCTCTATGACAGAAAATCATCTCTAAACACATCTAAATTCTAAAGACAAAGAAAACACTTAAAGCATCTAGGGCAAAAAAGCTATTTGACCTCCAAGGATGACACACCAAGTCACTTCTCATAAGAAGCAACAAAAACAGTATCTTCAAACTTCAGAAAGAAAAAGATGTCCAACCCACAATTCTAATCCAAGAAATGCATTTTTTAAATATAATGAGAAATGGAAACATTCTTTGAAAAACTGAAATCCAGTTCCATTGGGTTGATTCTAAGTCATCTAGATACTTTTTAAAATTTAAATTTTAATAGTTCTATTGATACATTATTCACATACTATACAATTCAATGGTTTACATATGTTGAGAAAAATTGTTTAATTGTCACCAGAATTTTAGAAGAAGGGCTTCATTTTTTAAATAATTAATTTTACTGGTGGCTCATACAACTCTTATCACAGCCCATCCATCCATCCATTGATGTCAAGCACACTTGTACATTTGCTGCCCTCATCATTCTCAAAACATTTAATTTCCACGTTAGCCCATGGTATCAGCTCTTCATTTTCACCCTCCCTTCCCACTCTCCCTCACTCATGAACCTTTGATGGTTTATAAATTATTAGTATTTTGTCATATCTTACACTGTCTAATGTCTCCCTTCACCCACTTCCTTGTTGTCCCAGGGATGATGTTATATGTAGATCCTTGTAACTGGTTCTCCCTTTCTACCTGACCTTCCTTCCATCCTCATGGTATCTCCACTTTCACTACTGGCACTGAAGGGATCATCTTTCCTGGATTCCCTGTGTTTCCAGTTTCTGTCTGTACCAGTGTACATCCTCTGGTCTAGCCAGATTTGTAAGGTGGAATTGGGATCATGATAGTGGAAGGGGGGAGCATTTAAGAACTAGAGGAAAGTTGTAAGTTTCATTGTTGCTCCAGTTCACTCTGATTGACTCGTCTCCTCCCCACAGCCCTTCTACAAAAGGATGTCCCATTATCCACAGATGGGCTTTGGGTCCCCAATCTGTACACCCTCTTATTTATAATGATATCATTTTTAGTTCTTTGATGCCTGATACCTGACCCTTCCACACCTCGTGGTCACACAGGCTGGTGTGCTCCTTCCATGTGGGCTTTGTTTCTTTTGGGCTAGATGGCTACTTGTTTACCTTCAAGCCTTTAAGACCTCAGTTGTTGTATCTTTTGGTAGCTGGGCACCATCACCTTTCTTCACCACATTTGCTTACACCCACATTTGTCTTCAGCAATCGGGTTGGGAAGGTGAGCATCATGAAATGCCAATATAATAGAACAAGTGTTCTTGCATTGAGGGAGTACTTGAGTAGAGCCCGGTGTCCATCTGCTGCCTTAATACTAAACCTATAAATATATGCAGATAGGTTTATTCCCCCATCATTGTATATAAATATATTTACATATGTACATGCCTGTATTTAGACCTCTATAAATGCCTAGTTCTTTCCTCTATTTCCTTTTACTTTCCTCTTTTCCCACTATCATGCTCAGCCTTCATTTGGGTTTCAGTAACTTCTCTCGGTTACATTGCCCTCCATCAAGCCCTACCAGGCTTCTCATACCCTCCTTGCTACTGACTTTGGATCACTTGTTGTTCCCTTGTCCCTGGGTTGGTCAACACCACCTCCTTTGCCCCACTTCCCCCTTTCCCATGTCCCCCCAGAATCATCAGTCCCATTGTTTCCTCCTCCAGACTGTTCATCCAACCTAAATTATCTAGATAGACTGGCAGAGATAAAAATATGCATGCAAAAAACAAGACATACTAAAACGAAGCAACAAAAGGGGGAAAAAATGACAACAACCAAAAAAAAAAATGACCAAAAAATATAAATAAATAAAAACCTGTAAATAGTTCAAGGTCTGTTTGTTGACTTCTAGTAGTGTCCTCTGGTGGAGTTGGATGGGGTGCCATGCCCTGGTCCCAAAGTCTGTCTTCGACACTCCCTCAGGACCTCCCTGCTCCGCTCCCCTTGCTGCTCTGTTGCACACCCCTAGTGTTTTGCCTCGGTGTGGTGGGGTCAGCTAGGGTGTAATTCCCTGCTGTGTCTACAGTGTTGTCACCTGTAAGGAGGGATGTCATGTCTCAGTGGGACCCGCCATCTGGTCTTCTCTGTGTGTTGGTCATTTTGAATGAGAATGTCTTCCTCAAGGATTGGTGCCCAGAACGTGCGCTACGCTATCTTCCTCCCCCTTAATTGGCTCCCGTGTGTTCTAGTCAGACATGTCCGTCTTCCTGAGCTGCAGCTTCAGTGCTGTCTTCTAAAGTAAGTTCTTCTGGAAGGGGAGGGGAGGCTGTCCGTGTGGTTGGGATTGGGGCCAGGTCCTCGGCCCTCTCCCCTGGCTCCCCGCTCCATACGCTCATGCTACCTTCACATCCTGGAATACTGGATTTAAGTCTGGCTCCTCTTTCCCTGTGGAGATATAAATAATACCCTCCCCTTATGTGGGTTAGAATCCTGTTCCCCAATTACACATTGCTATCTTTTCCCCTTCCCTCCTTCTTAACTGGCTACTATATGTAGCCCTGGATTTGGTCTGACCCCTGCCATACTACCTGGGCCTCACCCTAGAACAGTAACCTTTTCCCTATACCCCTTTTGCATATTTTTAAAAAGCTTATCTCAGTGGACTCATGTTGTATCTCTCCTTTTGACCCTGGCTTACTTCACTTAGCTTAATGTCCTCCAGTTCTTCCCATGCGGTGATATGGTTCATGCGTTCATCAGTGCTTTTCAGCGATGCGTAGTACTCCATTGTATGTATGTACCACCATTTTAAAATTCATTTTTCTGTTGATGGAAATTTGGGTTGTTTTTAACTCCTTGCAAGTGTGAACTGTGCTGCGTTGCACATTAGTGCACAGATGTCTGGCCATGGCTTGTTTCTTGTCTCTTCTGGGTATGTTCCCAGTAGGGGGATTTCTGAATCATATGATAGCTCAATTTCCATCTGTTTTAGAAATCAGATTGGTTTCATTTTTATACTCATTGTTATTAGGTTCCTGTTCCCCGCCAGCCTCCCCTGCCACAACCCCCAGACGCTATTGTGTCAATTTATTTTTATGGTTAGGTGGGATTCAATGCGTTTATCACATCACTCTGTATTTCAAACGTGTCAAGTAGAATTGTACAATTGCCATCGAGTGAGACATCCACTAAGACCACATGGAAGAAGCACCCCAACATCAGTCACAGAAGGATTAGAATCCATATAATTGAAAGTCAAAGGAGGGATCAGTATCAGAGCCTGAATTGTGAGAATCCAGTGTGCAAACGGCGAAGGAGGACAGTGGGGCCCCAGAGTCATTTGTGGAACCACACAGGAAATAAACCTCCGGAGACCTCCCCTATCTAATCTGAGGAGTGGGAGGAAAGCGGTCACTAAACAGAGTGCTTGGGAGAGAGGAGTATAGAAGATCAAAGGCATAAATCTGACCAGAACAGGTAAAACGTTGTCAGCAGATTCCACCCCACCCCACCCCACCCCATGAAGCAGACTGGACCTGATCTGGTTTCCAAAATCTTCTGTATTTTTGGATTGCGCTGTTTGATTTGGCTTTTGTTTGTTATTAGGGTGTATCTTACAGGTATTATTCATTGGAGGCCACCCTCTTGAAGTTGTGTTACATGTTTTTCGGTTCTTTGGTACATGAAACCTGGGACTGATAAACCTATCGGGATGGCAAGTAGAATGATGATTTCTGGGGGACAGGGGGACTGTGGGGGTGGTAGGGTATAAGGGAGATGATGTCAAGGAGATCATGTAGAAAAAGAATGTTTGGAAACAGATGATGGTAGCAGCTATCTAGATCAGTGGTTCTCAACCTGTGGGTGGTGACCCCTTTGGGGGTTGAGTGACCCTTTGACAGGGCTTGCCTGATTCATAACAGCAGCACAAATTACAGGGATGAAGTAGTAACAAAAATAATTGCGTGGTTGGGGGAGGATGGGGGTGTCACCACAACATGAGAACTGTGGTAAAGTGTCGCGACATTAGGAAGGTTGGGGACCGCTGGTCTCGAGCTTTATAAGACCTGACAGCCTCGTCTTTCTAGCTCAATGTGCCCCGTGCCACCAGCACTCCCGTCTTTAATAAACGCTGAGAGTCATCTGACAGAAAGTCAATAGACACCAGACTCCAGATGGCCTGGCCCAGCTCCTGCCCGACAAAGCACCCAGGGCCAGAAAGATCTACTAAGGAGCGGCCTGCCATAGTGATGAAAAGAGCTCAACCCACACGGAAGACTTTATGCCTCTCAACTTGTTTGCATCTTAAAACATAGCCTCAGACTCAAGAAGGAAAGAGAAAAAAGGTAAGTTCAAAAGACGATAAGCAATCTCAGTAGGTACCTATGAGTTATTGACAGCAAAAGCAGATTAAAATGGATAAGAATATTTGATCAACATGACTACAGAATATACATTATTTTGCAGAGCTCAAGGGACATTTAAAAAGCAGGCCATATGCTGGGCCATCAGGCAAACCTCAACAAATTCAAGGGGCTGAAATCACACAGAATATGTTCTCTAACTCCAAGAGACGTACACTAAGAATTAATTAAAAATAACCCAAAACATTCCCTATGTTTGGACAGTAAGTGGTAACACTTCTAAGTAACGGATGGTTCTGAGAAGAAATAACAATGGAAATTAATTAGCCCACACATAAGAGGAAAACAAAATTAAAATGAGAGAGAGGGAGAGCAGGGCCACAGCTTAAAAAAACCCTCCTGATTCCTTCACCTTCAGACCTAATCCCTGATCTGAGTTGTTAGAAAAATGGAAAAATGAGAAATTGAAACAGGCCTAAATTCTTGGGAGACACATAAACTAGTTTCATAAAGAAAAGAAAAAGAAAAAAAGAACTTAGAAAACATGTTCAATTTAATGACAATGAAAAGGTTATGCATCCAAACTTGTGGAGACCCCTTTCTCTGGACAAGAGAAGGTAACGAGGAGTGGATCCATTAATCCCCCTGCTTTTAATTTTTATTTCCCCCTCCCCCTGCTTTTTAAATGACTCACAGGTGGGGAGAAATACAAAACAGTCTTCAGCCGTGATCTCTGAGAGTGGAGAAAAAGACCCACCTGACATCTATGGTCGGTCCTGTGTGGCACCTGGTGATTGCGTTCTATGTGCACAGGATAAACCAATAAAGTGGATTTCAGCCCAAACCAACAGTTTCTGTTCTTTGAAAGACACTGTTAGAATGCAAAGACAAGTCACAGACTGGGAGAAAATATCAATGAATTACATAGTCAATAAAGCGCTTGTATACAGGGTGTGGGAACCCCAGGTGTGCAGAGGTTAAAGCACTCTGCTGCTGATTCGATGACTGCTCCACTGTGACTGTGACTGACTGTGCCTGAGGGACCTTGACTGGGAATCAAACTGGGGTCTGTCACATGGACAGGGGCAGGGGGTGGATTTCACCCTTGCACCACCCCATAGGACTGGCTGGGCAGTAATCACATCACATAGATCTCGCTGCTTCATTCCAGAAGTTGGCACTTGTTCTGAGAGTGGTAGAAGCGGGGACATGACAGGCAAAGGAGATCTGCTCTTTGAAGCTATCATGATGACTAAGGTGTGGAGGAAGAGGATGCAGTTGGTCGGAAGGAGGCTGGGAAGGTGGGAGCAGAGAGTGAGGAGAGGGGTGACACTTGGGAAAGATGTAGGAGGCAAGCACACCAGCCTGTGTGATCCTGAGGTGAGGATGGGGTCAGGTGTCAGGCATGCAAGGCCCAGAACACAAAATCATGTCGCTATGAATGAAAGCCAAAGCCCATCTGCAGACAATTGGACAACCCCTCACAGTAGGGTCCCAAGGAAAAGACAAGCCAGTCAGGGTGCAGTACAGCACTGACAAAATATACAGCTTCCTTCTAGGCCAGCGGTTCTCAGCCTGTGGGTCAAGACCCCTTTGGTGGTTGAAGGACCCTTTCACAGGGGTCACCTGATTCAAAAAAGTAGCAAAATGACAGTTATGAAGTAGCAATGAAAATAATTTTATGGTTGGAGGTTACCACGACATGAGGAACTATATTAAAGGGTTATGGCAATAGGAAGGTTGAGAACCACTGTTCTAGTCTTTTAATGCTCCCCTCCACCCCCTCCCACTATCATCATCCCAATTCTACCTTACAAATCCAGCTAGACCAGATCTTGTACATGAGTCAAGATAAGAGCTCAAAACACAGGGAATCCAGGGCAGGTAAACCCCTTGAGACCAAAGCTAAGAGTAGTGATACCAGGAGGAGAAGGGGAAAACAATGAGGGGGAGGGGAAAGGGAGTTGGGACTGATCATAATGATCGACATTTAATTACCTCCCAGGGGTCAAACAACAGAAAAGTGGATGAAGGGAGACAGCGGTCAGTGTAAGACATGAAAAAAATGATTAAGGGTTCATGAGGGAAGGCGGGTGGGGTGGGGATAGGGAGAAACGAGTTTATACCAAGTAGAAAGAAAATGTTTTGAAAATGATGATGGCAATATATGTACAAATTTGCTTGACACGATGCATGGATGGATGGATGGATGGATGGATGATGGATGGATGGATGGATGATGGACGGATGGATGATGGATGATGGATGATGAATGATGGATGGATGGATGATGGATGGATGATGGATGATGGATAATGAATGATGGATGGATGGATGGTTGGATGGTTGGATGGATGATGGATGGATGGATGGATGATGAATGATGGATGGATGGTTGGATGGTTGGATGGATGGATGGATGGATGGATAGATGGATGGTTGGATGGTTGGATGGTTGGATGGATGGATGGATGGATGGATGGATAGATGGATGGATGGATGGATAGAAGGATGGTTGGATGGATGGATGGTTGGATGGATGGATGGTGGTAAGAGCTGTAAGAGCCTCCAGTAAAATGATAAAAAGAGAGAAAGGAAGATGTAGGGGGCAGAGCAGCTAGGACCAGCTGCTGGGCTTTACAGGTGGTGATGTTGATGGGGGATGCTGAGGTCAGGTCAATCCTCTCCAACATCTAGTGCTGGAGATGACCAAGGCCTCTGTGCCCTGTGGGAGAGACTCAAAAGCCATCCCCTCACCCCCTACCCTGCCACACACACATCCTACTCATAGCTCCCCTGCTCTCACCCCTACAGAGGTACTGCAGCTTCTGCTCATTTACTTCCGGCCTTCTGTTTACAACCAAGCCTCAGGGGCGCTGCTGGGGGAAAGCAGAGCCTGCGAGGCAACTGGCAGCAGCACAAAATAATGACAGTTTCTGCAAGAGATCCGGGACTTGCAAATGAAACTTGAAGCATCCCAGTCCCCCAACCACGCTGGGAAAGAACTTCAACACTCCTTGTCTCTGATTGGGGGTGGGGGTGGGGCCTTTGCTTCACTCCCTGGCCCCTCCCAGCAGCTGAGAGCTGATGGTTAAGTGGCCTGGGTGATTCGGAGCCACCAGGAAACCAATGGTCTGATATTTGGCAGCAGGTCAGCTCAGTCCCTGGAGTGTCCTGATGGTAATGTTGATAATGACCATCTGTTGTTTTGGTCAACCCAGCCCACATTCCCTCTTCTTCTGGAAACAGCGCTTCGATTTTCCTTTAGGGAACCTGCCTTCTCACATTCCCAGTCCACATGCTTCCAGTGGCTCTGACCCCACTGCGCTGCAGGTGGTAGGTGGTGGCCTCTAGAAGTTCAAGGGTAATCACTGATGCCCTCAGGCAGAAAAGTCTCATACAGCTCCTGCTAGAATAAGATTGGTTTCTTTGGATGATGTGCTCAGCCATTCACCAGTCATGGTGGCTAGATGGGTGGGCCATTTTGATTGGTTTATCTTGGGTTACCTGCTCATACCATGTTGAGAAAGGGACTGGGTTGGGGAATTCATGGCTGTACTACCTGGAATGGGGGATGAAGGGGTGGGTGGTGCATGACCTGCATGACCTTCCTGAGCCTACCTTTCCAGTGATTTTCTCTCTCTCTGCCAATATGCTAGCCTCTCGGGTTGGCAACAGCAACAACAACAACACTCCCCTCCCCATTCTCTTGGGACTGGACAGACTGTGGTTCATTCTCCTTTCTTCTCTTGGACAAGGGTGAGCATGGTTCTCAGATCCACACTGCCCACTGCATTCTATAGCACGATCGCACTCCACCTCCTCCATGCCTTACTTGAGTTTCACTTGCTCTTCCTCTGAGAGTGAACGGAGCCCCTTTTGTGGGCGCTCACCATCCCTGCGCATGACCCACTACCAGGTCATCACCGAATCTTTTCTTGATCTGTTGGGTTGCTCTCCTAGAAGAGTCCAAACTGCCTGGCTATATTGTTGTGTCTTCCCACCAGCACTGTATGCGGGCTCCAAGTCTTGACATCTTCTGGACAAGGGCTTGGTCCTGCAAACCCTTAGGTGTCCAGCCCCTAAGCCAGTGCCTGGCATACAATATCCATCTGTTAATCAAGAAAAATGATGGATGGATGTTTATTTCAGTTGGCTTGAGTCCTCGTCTTGGCAAGGGTGGGGTGAATTGAAGGGTATTAGCTCTGTTCAAGATTCGTCCAAAAAAACCCCTTCAGCTTCGATGGTGCCCGGCTATCAAAAGATATAGCATCTAGGGTCTTAAAGGCTTGAAGCTAAACAAGTGACCATCTAGCAGGTAAGCAACAAAGCCCACGTGGAAAAAGCATACCAGCCTGTGTGATCATGAGGTGTCAGCAGGATTAGGTATCAGGCATCAGAAAATCCAAAACAAATAATTATATTGATGTGAATGATGCCTGTAGACAATTGGACATCCCCTCACAGAAGGGTCAGCCAGGGTTCAGCATAGCACCAAAGAAACACACAACATCACTCTAGTTCTTTAATGCTTCCTC
>PVJH01036858.1:0-18354 GCA_004026705.1 Nesogale talazaci | reverse complement strand
AGACTACACAGATGAATGTGATGTGTGATCCTTCATTAAGTCTTAGACCAGAGTGGTGGAATGCTATGTTCAATCCTTGGACAACCAGAAAAACTTGAATAAAGGCTATAAATTAGGTAACAATCATGTATTGATGTTACATTTCTTGGAAGTCATAAATAAAAAATTGTTCTAATTCTAAGGAGAAACATAGTTGAGATGAAAGTTTGTTAAGGGTTATGGAAAACGTCAGGTTAATGATGAGGATTAATCACCATCGTGAACATTGAATGTCATTACACTGCACATATGAAGATGCTTAAAGTGGCAGGTGTTGTGTTACTCGTGCATTTGCCACAGTAAAAAATAGGTGTGATCTCTTTGAGTTACTTTCTCTCTTAAAAACAGTTTGGAACAAAATTCACCTATCAAACAATCCTATCAAGAACAGTTGTACAATCATGACCACAATCAAGTTGACTCTTCAAGTTCCTTTCAAATGCTCTATAATAGAAAAGAAAAATGTATGTGTATCTTTGTGTGTGTGTGAAATGTATGAAAGAGAGAGAAAGCAGATTTTTTTTTATCATGAAAATTGATAAATGATACCAGATTAAAAAGTGGCTGACTTTCAATATTGATTATCTATTTGGTTTCATTTATTCTAATGTGATTCTTGTTTGCATAGTGGGGTACAGGTGGGTTGTTAACAAGGTCAAGTCAAACCCCCAGCTGCTCCAAGACAAAAGTGAGACACGAAATCCTGTCAAGATGTACAGTCTCAGAAACCTCCAGGGTCGGTCTGACTCTGCCCTACAGGGCTGCCCTTGTAGAGTTGGAATTGACTTGACGGTAATGAGTTTGGTTTACAGGCAAGGCATTGGGCTGCAAAACACAAGTTCAAACTCACCAGCTGCTGTTCAAGAGAAAGAGGTAGCTTTCTGCTCCTATAAAGATTTACAGGTTCAGAGATCCTCTGACTGGTTTTCCTCCTTCCTAATGCCACGACTCTTTCCTGCAATCCCTTATGTTGTGGTGACCCCCAACCATAAAATTATATTCATTGTCACTTCATAACTGTCATTTTGCTACTGTTATGACTCATGATATAAATGTCTGATATGCAGGATATATTTTCATTGTTACAAATTGAACATAATTAAAGCATATTGTTTAATCACTAAATAATATGTAATTATATATTGTGAAATATCTATTTCTAATGACAAATAAATGAACATTTGTCTTGAAACATGGTATAGCTTGGGTAACAGTCTTCATGCCTTCTTATGTGGCCATATCTGCCTGTGGGCAGACCTGCCTAGAGACGGATAGAGAAGCGGTGTCACAATGCCATGATCCACAGGTTGAGAACCACTGCCTTATGGGTTTCTATTTTTTCCTATGAGTCACAATCAATTCAATCACAGTGGGTGGATAGGTGGTTCTGGGGACAGGAAGCTGGGCCAGGAAAAACCAAAGATTTGTACTGCTGAATCACAGTGTAAACCAGGACACAAAAAGCCCAACAGTCTCTTGGCTCTTCTGAGATATCTTTGGATCAGGGCCAAGATAAATCAAAGTAGACAATCACTAGCTTTAAGGCAACCCCAGCTCTTCTTTTAATTTCATTCTCCAAGGCCGTGCTGAGGGGATAAGGCTCTCAGGTGTGATCCACATGCTTTGTAGAATGGGTTGTCTCAAAGCCCAAAAACAAACGAGCACAGTCTGGGAGCATGATCAACCTAGAGCAGAAGTACAGCTGATTCTTCTATCCTTCAATTATCTACTCTCTAAGCCACAAAGCTCCCAAAGTGAGTTTCTTTTCTTTGTTTTTGTTTTTGGGCATCACTTTCCTATGGTGGTCGTGGGAGCTACCCAGTGCTGCTCCTGAGAGCTGCCGCTGGATTTGAACCACCAAGCCCGCAGGCTGCAGTCCCACACTCAACCACTTATGTCACCGGGGCTCAGCCCAAAGTGAACTTCTAAAATGTAAACTATTTCTTCTTTGAGGTCAATTAATGTAGGCTTTAAAAAAAAGTGTAATTTGAAAATCAAAGAAAGAGAAATCCTTTAATCTCCTTTTCAGAGAATAGTAACAAGAAGTGATTCCTTACTCTTCCTATGACCTCCATTTCATTGCTTTGATAACATCCACTTAATTTATTGAATGGTGGTCAGTTTTTAGATACCTGTGGGGTTCAAGGTCACTTGGGGGAGTAGTGTGAGGTTCTTAAAAGTAGACGACCTGGTCTCTGACATCAAGGCCCTCTCCCTTCAGTCAGGGAAAAAATGTGTACACTGGAGACTTTGACAAAGAAGCTACTGTCTCTTGGTGCCCAAGTTGTGGCAAGCCATATGTGTCCCTGCAGTTCAGTGAATTGAGGAAGAGTAGATTGTGAGTTTCACAAAAGCAGAAATTTTTGTGGTACAATGGGTAAACTCATGGCTATGCCTTGAAGACCAGTTCAAACCCATCTAGTGACTTCTCTCAAATGCATTAACTATTTGCATCACCCAGGGACTCCATGGTCTGTAGTAAACTCACAGTCAGTGCTGAGTTAGAGCAACCCAGTAGGACCGGGTAGACTGCCCCTGTGAGTTACCATGTCCCTAACCATTCACAGAAGTAGAAATCCTGTCTTTCTCAAAAAGTAGTCGTTTCAAAATGTGGACCTTGTGGATCACAACCCCGGGAATAACCACTTCACCACCAGGGCCCTATGACACTTAATAAGAACCAAGACGTGCTTATTGAATGAAAGAATGGGCCGAGAAAGCCCAGGAAGTCCACCAGAGAAAGTGAAAGATGAGTAGGACTTAGGTAGGAGGGATAGGGAAGGGTGGGGCCTAGGGAAAGATGGGTACACACTTCAGATCTGAAAAGACATGGGACAGCTAGTGATTCATACTGGACCGAGGGAGAGCTAATTCGGGGACCTCAGTGAGTAGCAAATGGTACAAAGGATTAGGGTAGGAGCTATTAAACATCAGCCCACAGGCCAAATATAGCTAACAGATATATTTTGTTTGACCTCCACAAGGATTTTAAAATTGGGAAGTTTTATATAATGTCCAGATTTCTGGCTTCTCTTGAAAAAAAAAATCAGATTTGGCAACACTCAGCCCACATTTTTACATGGCAACAATTGACTACAGCTGAGTAGCTACATTAACAACATTCCAAATCCCGTCTCCGTTTCTCTGTACTCTACCCACATTGCTCATCTCCGTGACCTACTTGGCTCTATAGGATTTGTCCTTGTGCCTGCCTTCTGCGTAGTAGGGCTCTGTTTTGAAGTGCAATGTTGTCTGTGATAAGATAGCATCAATATTCCTCCAAGAAGACCAGTTACAGTGATGACTATTCAAATTTATTGGCCAACCATTAAAGTCAATGATAAAGAATTTGGAAGAATTCTACCAATTTCTTCAGACTGAAGTTGGTTAGACTGGGTTGACTAGAGAAATAAATTCAGGAAGACTCATGTGTATAGAAAGAGCTTCCTATGAAAGAGCAATTTATGTGAAGAAACATCCCAGCCTAATCCAGATCAAGTCCATACCAATATCTGATACCAATCTACAAATTTCTCTTAAGACACACAGCACATGCAATGATGAGGAAGGCAGAGAGATCACAGGCCAGTGGGTGGAAAGTCTTGTAGATAGATTGGCAGTGGAAAATCTCAACACTGGCTGGGGTCTCCATGTGACTCTTGCAGCTCTGGCTGCATCAGTGTAGCTCCATCAGACTCATTGTCAGTAACGTCTCCCAGGGAGTGACTATGTGTCCTGCCTCCAGATAGGTATTTATCTCCTTAGTGCCTTGACATGAGGCCATCCAGCTGTGACCTGATTGACCAGCTAAAATCCACCCGATCATTCTTAAGTCTCAAACTGACAACAGATTATGTTACCACTACATCAAGAATGTTATCAAGATACAATGAGAATGACTGCTGACTGGAATTCACAAATTAGAAACAATGAGATGTGGAGAGAGGACATGATGCTACATAGCACTTCATAAAAAATTACAACAATTTATTCATTGCAGATATTATTTCCAACAGCGCAAATGGAAACTATCTCTACTAGATGGAATACGCAAGAATCACATTGTCTACATATATGGAAAGAGATGATGGAGAAACTCAATATGGTCAGTTGAAATAAGGCCAGGGACCAACTGTGTAACAGACCATCGATTTTTCTTATGGATGTTCATATTTAAACTGAAGAAAAATTGAAACAAGTCCACAAAAACCAAAATATGACCTTGAATATATTGAACCTGAATTGAAAGTCCATCACCAGGACAGATTTGATGTATTAAGCATTAATGATAAAAGACCAGATGAACTGTGGATGACATCAAGAACATCATTCATGAAAAAAAGGGAAAGCTCCTTACAGCAATAGTAAGGGAAGAAAAAAAGACCAAAATGTTTCTGTGAAGAGACCCAGAAATGTACTATTGAACGTAGCATAAGTAAAGAGAATGGAACAAGATGATGAAGTAAAAGAGCTGAACAGAAAATTCCAGAGGAGAACTCAAGAAGACAAAATAGAACATTATAATGAAACGTGTGAAGACTTGGAATTAGAAAACCCAAAGGGATACATACACTGGGTTTTTCTCCTGATGGAAAATGAATGAAAAATAAAATCAAGTCTTGAGTTGAAATATTGAAGGATTCTATAGGCAAAATGTTGAGTGACACAGAGAGAATTAAAAGCAAGTAGAAAGAATGCATAGAATCACTGTACCAAAATGGAATGGCTAGTGTTCAACTATTTTGAGAGGTAGAATGTGATCAAGAACTAAAAGTTTTGAAGGAAGAATTCTGAACTGTACTGAAACAATTAGCAAGCAAAAAAAAAAACTGTGGGAATTGACAAACATCAATTGAAATGTTTTGACAAGCTGATGCAGCACTGGAAGCACTCAGTAGTTGATGCCAGGAAATTTAGAAGACCGCTGCCAAGACAACACTCTGGAAGACATCCATACTTGTGCCCAGTCCAAAGAAAAATGGCCCAATAGTATTGAGACATTATGAACAATAGCATTCGTATCACAGGCAAGTAAAATTTTGATGAAGATCATTCGAAACAGTTGCAGCAGTACTTTAAGGAGTTATCAGAAATTCAAGCCAGAGTCAGAAGAGAATATGGAGTGAGGGATACTCTTGCTGACATAAGATGGGTTTTAACTGAAAGCAAACAATACCAGAATGAGATTTACTTGTGTTTTACTGACTATGAAAAGGCATTGAACTGCATGGATAGCACTGAGTAGAATGAGAATTCCAGAGCATGTAACTTTGCTCATGCATAACCTGTACATGTATGAGGCACTCATTTTAACAGAACAAGGAAATATTATATGACTAAAACCAGGAAAGATGTGCATCAAGGTGGTAGCCTTTCACCATACTTATTCAGTCTGTATGCTGAGTAAGTAACCCAAGAAGCAGGATATGAAGAAAAATGTGACATCAGGATTAGAGGAAGACATATTAAGAAACTGCAATATGCAAATGACTAAACTTTGCTTACTTAAAGCCTAAAGAACTTGAAAACTTACGGATAAAGGTCAAAGTCTACAGCTTTAAGTATGGATTACAGTTTAATGTAAATAAAACAATGACTAATACCATGACAAATGAAGAAAAGATTGAAGTTGTCAAGGATTTTATTTTTCTTGGATCCGTAATCAAATGATATATTGCTTGCATTAAGTATATTGCATGTGACCTCTTTAAAATCTTAGGTGGCAAAGAGGACTAAGGGGTACCTGAACCAAGCCATGGCATTTTAAATTTCTTCATATTCATGTGAAAGTTGGACAGTGAATAAAGAGAGCAGGAAAGAATCAATGCTTTTGACTTCTAGGGTTTGCCAGGAACATTGGAAGCACTGTGAACTGACAAAAGAAGAATCAAATCTATATTGAAAGGACAGTCCTTGGAAACAAGGGCGACAAGACTTAGTCTTTTGTGCTTTGGAAATGTTATCAAGAGAATCAAGTTCCTGGGGAAGGACATTAGGCTTGGTAAGTAGAAAACAAACAAGCAACTCACTGCCATTGAGTCTAATTAGATCCTCAATGAGATGAATGGGCATAGTATGTGATAGTTGGGTTTATAGTGCCAACCAGGCTCCTGGAGGAACATGGGGGTGGAGTTTAATCAGGTTGAAGGGCAACTGAGAAAAATGGTTCTAGGAAGTCAGCCTCTTCCTCTTTCTCCCTGGTATATGGACCAGTAAGCAGCTGCTTGAACTAGTCCTTTGCCTCAACCCTGTGCTGCGCTACCCGTGGGCGGAGCCAACCAATGACTCTTGTCCCTTGCCATGCATCCCTAGAGCTTGAGGCTCCCTAGAGACCTGCTTCACTACACTCCTGAGACACTGGATGCTGCTGCCTGTAGGAAGATCTGGTCAGATTCCGCTGTCTGCTTCCCTGACCTTGGACCAGCAGCCTGCTGGTGCAAGGACCTTCAGTATATTAGCTGTTTCATGAAAGTGAGTTGAACTGAGCCCTCTGTACTGCTGTGTGGGTTAATTAGCTGCTATATTCCCCTTGCTATATAAACTTATCCTTATAAAAAAATCACAACATTCTCTCTCTATCTCTAATCACAACAATATCTATCTATTTATCTACCTATCTTTCTATCTATCTATCAATCATCACCACCATCATCATAAGAGTCCTGGAATTGTTTTTCTAGAGAACCTGCCTAACACATAGTGGTCATAATAAGCAGTTGTGCAGATGGCACAGCCTGGCCAGTGTGCCTTGTGTTATACACAGGGTCACTATGAGTCGAAACTGACTGCATGGCACTTAACAACAGCAATGACTTCTGAACACCCACTTACCTCCTTCTCTCTTAGCTTCTCTTAGTCTCTCTATGAGTTTCTTTCATTTTTCTGCCTCATTTTGCATTTTCAGAATTTTAATAAATTTAAATAAATTTCTAAAAAAAGAATCAAGAGCCCCAGAAGTTTGGCAAAACTTAACAAAAGTCTGAGAACTTCAAACTTTGAAAACTTCAGTTTGAAAACTTTGAATCAAAGCTTGGGGGAAGTCTTCTATTATCCTGCACCGCAAAGAATTCCCAGCTAAACCAAAACCAAACCCGTTGCCCTCAAGCCCATCCTGACTCCTGTTACAAAGCAGAACCACTTCATTGGAGTCTATAATCTTCACAGGAGCAGTTCACCAGGTCTTCCTTCCTCAGAGAAGCTGAGTGGATTCAAATGGCCAATCTTTCAGTTAGTGACCAACACAGCTTGTGTGCACTACTCAGCTTTTCCAGAGTTTTTATTTCAGAGCCCCTTTTCTGTCATATGGATTCTGACTTCTAGCAATCCTGTAAGACAGAGTAGAACGATTCTGTAGGGTTCCCTAAATCTTTATGGGTGAAGACAGTCTTATTTTTCTCCCAAGGAGCAGCTAATGGGTTCAAAGTGCAAATCTTTCCGTTAGAAACGACACTGAGCCCACTCAAGAGTCCTTGAGTTCCCTCAGTGGGCAAGAGAAGCAAAAGAGCAGGGAGTCACCGACTGCTTCAAGTGCATCACAGACCCTCCCCTTCCCCTCTCCCCCGCCTCCACCCCATCCCAATATCCAAGACCAGGGGTCAGCAAACTCTTGAGACCAAAGAGTCAATCCTGTCCCTCCTAACAACTTTAAAATCACTCAAGAGCCTGAAATATATTTTTCCAAACAAAGGAAATCACCATGATCTGAAATAATAGTCTTCAAATGTTTTCTTTTCTTTTTTTCAATGTCCAGAAAAATATATAGATAAGTAAAACAATAAAAATTATAATAACAAAAGAGAAACCTGTAAATGATTCAAGGTCTATTCATTGACCTCCAGGAGTGTCCCTTTGTTGAGTCCGATGGGGTGCCACACCCTGGCCCCAAAGTATATCCTTGGCACCCCTTCAGGAACTTCATGCTTTACTCCCCCAGCTGCTCTGCTGCACGTCTTTAGTGTTTTGCTCGGTGTGGAGGGGTCAGACTGGGTGCAATCCCGACCCTGCGTCTCCAGTGGTGTCCCTGTAGGGCCTTGGATCAGCGAGGGATGCCCTGTTTCATCATGGGGCCGGCCATATGGTTCTCTCTGGGCATTGGCTGTTCTCACTGGGGAGATTGTCCTCAAGGTTTGGTGGGCCAGGATGCGCTCCACTCTCTTCCTCCCCCTTCATTTGCTCTTGTGTGTGCTCTGGTCAGACATGTCCCTCTCCCTGAGCAGCCTCGGTGTTGTCCTCCAAGGCAAACCCCCCTGGGGGACAGGGCGGCTGGCCACATAGTTGGGGTTGGGACTGGTTCCCCCCTCCATGCCATCACACTGCATTCACATGCAGGAACACAGGTTTAAGTTTGGTCCCTCTTTCCCTGTGGAGACATAAACAATTCACTCCCCTTGGGTAGCTTAGTGTCCAGTTCCCCCGCTACACATCGCCATTTCCCCCCACCCTCCTCTCCTTAGTTGGCTACCATATGTAGCCCTGGACTTGGTCTGGCCCCTGCCATACTACCTGGGCGTCCCCCCAGGAATTTCTGTGTACAGTAGCTTTTTCCCAAAGCTGCACATTCACACTGAAAGAGCTGCCTGTGGCTCTCAAACTGCAGTTTGCTGATCACTGCCCTAGAACTAGGGTCGAGGCAATTGGAATGAATATGTTTGCCTTCTTCCTCGTTAGTATTTTCAGAAACTTAGCACATGCTGGATGTGGCAGGTGGGGTTCTAATTTTAATATGGATAGGAGCCTGCCTAGCCAACTATTTCAGAAGAGCTTTGGCATTTGTATCGGGGTACCAAGTGCTTGGAGCACTGTGCTATCTGAAGAATAGCCCATTTGAGCGCAAGTCTACTGAGTGTCAGTCTCCTTCTAGGCAGTTAAACCCCTAAGAGCTAGGCTGATTTAAAAAAAGAGAATGAAAAGAAGACACCTGTTCCAGCTTTGGCATAGACCCTAAAATAGAGCTGATGAAGGGAGACGTTTCTCATGAAAGCTGAACTTTAGCATCTGCGTCTGCTTACTTCTTTGTCAACTATCCTTAAGAATAAGACTGTGTTTTCCCTCTTTCCAATTCACCATTCTTAAACACGCTCTGGTGACCGGGTGGGCTCCGCACTGGCCTGCAAGTTTGAAACCACCAGCCCCTCTGAGGGCCAGAAACGAGGCTTTCTGCTCTCACAAGGATGTATGTACAGTCTCAGATATGGGCTGCCCGGAACTGACTCAGGGGCAGGGAGTGGGTGATTTCTTCTTGGTCAAAGAAAACTTTTGGAGCACTTGTGTGTAGATTTGAGGTCAGTGGGCGAATTCCATGTTTTTTTCTCTTTCAGACTGTTAACACATTAAAAAGAAATATATTTTTAAGCCTTTAAAGCATTTTTTAAGTTGGCTACTTTAAAAAGTGAGCATACAGCTTACTTCTTTAAAGCATACAGTTTTTTTTCTTTAAAAAAATCATTTTATTGGAGGCTCATACAACTCCTATCACAATCCATCCATCCATCCATTGGATATCAGGCACATTTGTACATTTGTTGCCCTCATCGTTCTCAAAACATTTGCTGTCCACATAAGCCCTTGGTATCAGCTCATCATTTTTTTTCCTTCCCAGCTTACTGATTTTTGTTGCTATTTAGTTTTCCCTTTTTAAAGGCAATCCATAGAAGAATTAGGAAGACCGAAAAATTACTGATACAAAATCATTTCAATTGTGGTACTGGTGAAGAATACTGACAGTACTATGGAATACTAAAAGGATAAAGAAATCTTTCTTGGAAGAAGTACAGTCATTGTGTCTTAGAGGCAAGGGTGGTGAGACTTCATCTCACATATTTTGGACATGTCAGGAGAGACCAGTTATTAAAGAAGGACATTATGCTGGGTAAAATTAAGGGGCAGTGCAAGAGAGGAAGACCCTCAAGGAGGTGGATTGACATGTGACTGCAACAATGGGCTCACCATAAGAGCAATCCTGAGGGCGGGGCAGGACCAGGCAGTGTTTTGTTCTGCTGTGCAGAAGGCCGCTATGGGGTCAGAACTCACTTGACAACAGCAACAGCAACAGAAGACGAGTGGATGAAAAAACTCAATAAACACAGAAAAATAAAAATTTATTTAGTAAACACAACAGTCAATAGAAATAGGTCCCAGGATGTTTGCTTCCATAAAGAAATATAACTTCCGTGTGATTCTACTAAGGGACCTATTAGACAAATGGACTCAACACCAGTGGTTTTGCAGTTTTATACAAAGAGAAAAACGGGTGAAGTGAGCAGAGAGAAAGAGGAAAAGAAGAAGATACAGGAATAGGAGACAGAGAAGTACTGTCAAAGGTGGGAGGAAAAGGCTAACAACTGCTCCCTCACTCAGACTGCTTTCCTGATGGATAGCCTACCTATGCAAATGTCACACCTGTTCTAAGTCTGAGAGACACAGATGCATTCAGTCACTGATGCCTTGAATCCAAACTACGTGTCTCTCCACCGATAAAACCAGGCCCTTATTCTTATTTCCCCAAACATGTCTCTAGAGTCTCAAGAATAATGAGGAAAGTCGGCGTGGAACTCTCCCTAACAGGTTCTTCATTTTTATTGGCCCGCTTCATTGGCTGCATTTTGGATAGATGGTTTTAGGAGTCATGATCCAGCACTTTCTCAACTAGCATTTCCTGATTTTTCTATTGAACGTCCTCTAAGATGCTGAGAAAGACTGGGCTCAAGAGGACATTTCCTATTCCTACAACGTAAGTATCTAGTAAATAGTTACTATGGATCCTGATTATGTCTCTAAATAAACGCAAGATGCCAATAGTGGATTTAAGTAAGCAGAGTAAATTTCAGAGGGTGTGGGGCCAAGATGCCTTAAGCTTTACTGACAGAAAATAGGATGCTTTTGAAGATGTGTGTTTTGATAATATTATTTGAAATGTAAGGGAGGAGAGTATCTAAGAGTAAGTGTCTTTGATTGGCAGCCATGTTTCCTAGCCCTTAGGTCTTTGTGTAAGGTCCCAGGTATGGCACAGGGAGAAGGGACTTAGTCTTGCAGCTGGGAACATCTATACACCTTGGATAGCTATTTAAAAAAAAAAAAAAGGAAAGAAGGAAGGAAAGGAGAGAAAAGTGAAACTTTTGACCTGATTGGTGTGTGGACCAGTTACTTATTATCCATCTGCTTCCACACTTCCGGTTGCCCTGTTTCAAGCCCATCCCTTTTACCTTATCTAGTTTTTAAGGTTGAAGAGCAAGCATCTGGGCATTCATTCCCTGAAGGAGGATCAGGACATGTTAATCAATAGCATAATGGACAAAAGTTCACCACCAAACAATTCATGGAAGGTGACTCCTGATCTTCAGGTTAAGAGAATTATGCGAATTTCATGGCATTAAAGTTTCGCATAACAACAGAGGGGGGAACTGAGCTGAGCCTTCCTGGTTTGGTTGCTGTGTTAGACAAGGTTCTCTAGAGAAACAAAACCAGGACACTTATGATTTTACATAGATATAGAATTAGATAGAGACAGAGATAGAGATACAGCATGAAGGAATATAACAGCTAATTAGTCTGCACAGCAGTACGGAGGGCTCAGTTTAACTCAATTCCGTGAAACAGTTAATATACGGAAAGTTCTTCACCTCATTCGGGCTTCTGGGTCCAAGGTCAAGAAAGCTGACAGCTGAGCTTTCAGCAACGCAAGCAGTCGCCCCTAACCAGCAAACATCAGTGCTGGTCACGAAGAGCCAGGCAGGTGACAGGATCCAACAGTCCCAAGCTCAAGCGATGCATACACCAGCAGGGTGGAGAAGCAGGTCTCAAAAGAGCCTCAAGCTGTAGGGAGATGACCCATGGGTTAGGTGTCCCACAGGTAGTGTAGCTCACAACTTGAGGCAGAGAACTAGTTAAGGCAGTTGCCTGCTGGTCTGATCACCAGAGAGCAAGAGAAGTGTGGCTTGCTGAGCCATTTATCTCTTTGCCCTCTAATCGAGCTATGACCTTATTAATCCCACATGTTTCTATTGACCAGGCTGGCACAATAAAGCTACCTATCAAAGATGCTATTGACGCTTGACCCCACAATGTTGCTATGGGAAGAAAATCGCATTTCTGGAAGTGATAATGCATCTGAAGGAGCATATGAGCATCCCACAAGCTGTGACCCACTCACTTGCAGGGCCACCTAACCTAAATTCCCACTTGTGGCAAAGAATGGACAGCCTCTCTGTGGTCTGCGGGTAGGTACCCTGCCATCAGTGTCCTCTTAGATATGTGTGGACATTTTACTGAAAATTAGGTGAAAATTTACACAGGAAATTCCCTCCCACTCTTCATTTTATGAGCATATTCAAATCATTCTGAGATGAGTCAGAGCTGTCTTCCCTGTTTCCAACTCTGCAGTTTCTGTACCTTGATTTCCTTCTTATCTTTGCTTTTGAGAGAATGTGACCTCTTTAGTCTTAGATCGTTGATGCTCTAAGGAGCGCATTATTTGTGAGTGTTATTGGTTAATGTGCGTACGCTGAAAGGTGACCTTGAGGAGCAACCTCGGGTAAAAGTTAAAAAGATCTCTTAGAGCAATAGCCTGACTGGTTCCTCCAATCTCTCTCTAGTAAGTCGGAGATATGTGTGTGTGTGTGTGTGTGTGTGTGTATTTCTACATTTTTCTCCCATTCTAACCCTGACCTTCTGTTGTGACCCTTGCCAGAGCAGTCAGCAATGGAAGCTGACCACTAAATGGACATCATTCTGATCTCAGGTTAGACACAGCTCTTGGTCCAGGGAGGCGTTAATTGCTCCCTTGAATCTTTGCTTTCCTTAACTCTCCTTTGTTCTGGAACGGAAGAGACCAATGGTTGTACCATAAATGCCCATTACCAGACGTTGTTTCTCACAAGACTAGCGTGCAGAACACCATCGTCATGACTGTGTTCAGGAGTCCGAGAGTTCGCTCAGGGGTCCGCCTCTGGGCTCGCTCTGAGTCAGAACTCACTCCATGGCAGAGGGACGTTGTTTTCGTGGATATGTATCTAGGATATGTGTCCTCTTACATATTAAGTGAATACTCACATTTCCGATGTAAAATGAACTTGATACTTTTACTTCATCTTAATGTGTATTTATATCATCTTTCTCTTCTGAAAAAAGAAACTTACTTTCTTTTTTTAGGCATCACTGTCCTCTGGTGGGAGTGGGAAGCCCAGCCTTGCTGCTGCTGGATTTGAACCGCCAAGCCAGTTGGCTGCAGTCCCGCACTCAACCACTATTCCACCGGGGCTCAGCCAGAACTTGCTTTTTAAAAAAGTATGTAAAGAGATTGAAAATCAAAGCCATTATTTCTGAAAAGCAATAAGGCATTCCTCTGTCATTAATAAAGCAAATACACTGTATCAGTTTCCTCTCACCATCCCTCTCCCTCAGCACTCTGTAGTGTCTTTCTGTGAGAAGGTACATACTGAGAGAATGGAAGGATATGAGTGATAGCTGGATTTGCCAAGTCTGCAGATGTGGTGTATCCACTATATATTTCTATCATGGGCCCCCAAATTTTCCAGTTACATCAGATAATCCTTTGGAGACTTAGCCTTCTCACTTTGCAATACAATCATCTCTTCATCTGATGATGATCTTCTTTGATAAAAAAGAATTTTATTAAATGTTCCAAAGCCAAATGAAATGGTGTCCCATCAAAGCTCAGAGTTCCATGAAGTCCGCCCCCCCCCTCTAGTTCCAGCAGTGAAGACCAGGTAAGCCTCTCAGCAGGTCTGGATGAGGGACATCCCTACCCTTTTTCTGTTCTTAACTTGAAGGCCAGAAGTGAAGTGAGAAATTCCTTTGAATACTCTTAGGATATGCGTTTGCTTTCTGATTTATTACAAAGGTAGCAGAGGGATTTGTTTAAAAATTGTGTCTTGCACCTCCTTACAGAGGGTCACAAGGAAGCAAAGAGCCAGTCGGCGTATAGTACAGCACCAATGAAACGCACAACATTCTTCTAGTCTTTCAATGCTTCTTCCTCCCACACTATCATGACCCAAGTCCTAGCTTACACATCTGGCTAGACCAGAGCATGCCCACTGGGACAGATAAGTGCTCTTGGCAGATAAACACCTCAGGAACAATCGTGGAAGTAGCAATACCATAAGGGTAGGGGAAGGAGAAGAGGGAGAAAGAGGGAATTGATCACAATGACCGACATATAACACCCTTCTCCTCCCAGAGGGAGGAGCAACAGCAACATGAGTGATGGGAGACAGAAAATTATTTATAGATTGTCAAGAGTTCATGGGGGAGGGGGGAGCAAGGATAGAAGGGGAAAATGAGGAGCTGATACCAGGGGCTTAAGTAGAAAGCAAATGTTTTGAGAATGTTTTCAAATGTTTTGCAACAAATGTGCAAATGTGTTTGGCATGCAATGAATGTGTATATGGATTGTGATAAGAGTTGTATGAGCCACCAATAAAATAATTTTAAAATATAAGAAAATAGTAGTTTATAAGTTATCAAGGGTTCCCGATGGTGGGAGGGTGGGGCAGGAAAGAGAGGAAAGAGAAGCTGATACCAAGGGATCAATTAGAAAGAAAATGTTTTGAAAATGATAACAAAAAAAATGATGATGGCAACAGACATAGAAATGTGTTTGATATAATTGATGTATGGATTATTATAAGGCCTGGAAGAGTCTCCAATAAAATGATTTAGTATTTTTTAATTTTTTTTGCATTTCAGATATTTTTATTTCTTCAAATTCATTTATTTATTAGGAGTGACTGAAATAAAAAATAGAATTGAGTCCCATCATCATCATGATCATCGTGGAAATGACTTTAAGAGAAAACTGGTCAGATGAATATTATTGCTTCCCATTTCACCCATGCCTCTGAGCACGTTGGACCAGGCGCCCTTGAAGAACGCTTTGCTCCCTTCATCCCGGGCCATCTTCCTGCAGCAGTCTAGAGTGCCGCTGTCCACGATATCAGTTCCTTTGCGCCCCGACTGCATCATCATTCGACGACGAACGGTGTCACATGGGTAGGAAGTCAACCCAGCCACGGCCGTGACGGACTGTGCAATCATCCAGCTGACAAAGATGTGGGTATTCTTGGGATCCGGAAACATTCCCTTTGCGGGATCATAGATGCCGAAGTAGGCGGCCCGGTAGATGATAATCCCCTGCACAGACACGTGGAAGCCCTGGTACAGGCCCCTCATCCCATCAGACCTGGAGATCTTAACCAGGCGGTCACCGAGGCCTTTGAACTCTCGTTGGGCACCGGCTTTGCCCACATCAGCTGCTAGACGGGTACGGGCAAAATCAAGAGGGTACACAAAGCACAAAGGTGTGACCCCCGCGGCACCGCCCGATGCCAGGTTCCCTGCAAAGTAGCGCCAGAACTGGGTCCTCTTGTCTACACCACCCAGGAAGATCTGCTTGTATTTATCTTTGAAGGCAAAGTTGAGAGCCTGGGTGGGAAAGTATCGGATGACATTGGCCAGGTTACCAAGCCAGAAGGACAGGACTCCCTGCTCCTTGGGGATACGAACCACACAGTCGATGATGCCCTGGTACTGCTTATCTGCAGTGATTTGCTTGCTGGCATGCTGCACCTGCAGCAGCAGCTTGACCGGTTCGATGGGTGCTACCGCCGTCTTGGAGATGGCCAAGGCCACTCCACCTGCCAAGAAGTCTTTGGTGAAGGACGCAGCGGCATCTGTCATGTTGGAAGAGAAGGAGGCGATGGGCGACCGCTGAGATGGAACAGGAACCGGCTTTGACTCCGGGGCTCTCAATTTATTATTTTTTTAAAAGTGTCTTGCCTGTGCTCAGAAAGTCCTATTGGTTGCCCATTTCTTTCAGAGAAAGGTCACAGATCTCAGTGGTGTACAAGCTCTGCTCATATGCCACTGCTAGCCCCTTAGCGCCCACTCGATTGCTTCTCTCATCTACCCACCCCATCCCCCCTCAGTCCCCAAGGCAGGTGACTTTCCTGCTCTTCCTCTAACATCTCAATCTCTCATTCACCACACTTTCTTTGCATTTCCGGTCTCTCTGCCTGGACTACTCTTCTGTCAGATAGCTACGGGTCTCTTTTCTCCATTTCTTGAGGTCTCTGCTCAGATGCTTCTTTAATAGTGAGACCTCCAGTCACTCCATCCATCCCCCATCCAATTGATTTCATCCAAACAACAGCAGCCTATCATTTCTTAACAGCCTCGTTGAGGTATAAAAACCACAGAACTACACACATTTAAGGTGGTCGATGTGTTTAAAGTGTACAATGATAGGTTCTTACAAAGTTGTGTATGATCAATTTTAGAACACTTTCATTACTCCCCTCACCCTCACCCACACCCACAAAAACAAACAAACAAATGTACACTGGTATAGAGGGGAACTGAAAACACAGGGAATCCAAGACAAGGGATCCCTTCAGGACCAGTAGTGAGAGTGGAGATAGCAGGAGGAGGGGCCGAAGGTAGGGTGCAAAGGGGGAGTCGATAACAAGGATCTACAGACAACCTCCTCTCTGGAGGACAGACAGCTACCATCAAGTCAATTCTGACTCAGAGCAATGCTATTGGACAGAGAACGTCCTCTGTGACTTTCTGAAATTAACTCTTTATGGGAGTAAAAAGCTTCCTCTTTCAATAGTAGCTTGGGTTCAAACTGTCAACCTTGAGATTAGCTGGTAAGTGTGCAATTCACAAAGTCACCAGAGTTCTGTATATAATATAATATCCAAATCCAAACTCACTGTCATCGAGTTGATGCTGATTCAGGGTAACTAAAACTGTTCCTTTGAGTTTCAGAGACTGAAGCTCGTTATGGGGATTGAAAGCCCAGTCTTTCTCCCATATACAGTACAATAGCATGTGTTTGTTATTATGTCTAATTGTAGTGTTTTCCAGTTTCACACAATTGCATTGACAGAAATGGAGTGACTACATGGGGTGAAGAGAAGGGGTTGTCAGAATAATCGGCTGCGACTTTTGCTCTGTGGGATTTAGTGTATTGGTGGTTCCTACCTCTTTAGCTTTTCATAGTCTTCAAAGAATAAAAGTTTGCCTGAAATGAGACAAGCTTCTCTATGTATTTTTTGTATTTACACAGGAATTACATCATGTATTATTTTTTAAAAACTAAATAGTTTTGTTGAGAATATAATTAATAAAATGAAGTTATAAAATATTTTCTGGGGACTGAGCCCCGGTGGCGTAAGTGGTTGAGTGTGGGACTGTGGCCCGCGGGCTTGGCGGTTCAAATCCAGCAGCGGTTCTCAGGAGCAGCCCTGGGTAGCTCCCATGACCACCAGAGGGCGGTGATGTCCCCCCCCCCCCAAATATTTTCTCAAGAGAAATACACTGTATTTGATAGAAGTTGGGGCTTGGGTAGAGTATTAAGTACAAAGTGGTATGAGGTCACTTTTTTATTGACAACAATCTTTTTTTAAAAATCCTTTTATTGAGGGCTCATACAACTCTTATCACAAACCATACATAAGCTCATTGTGTGTCAAGCACATCTGTACATCTGCTGCCCTCATCATTCTCATAATATTTGCTTTCTATCTAGGCCCTTGGCATCAGCTCCTCATTTCCCCCCTCCATCCCCAATCCCCACCGCTCATAAAACCTTGGTAATTTATAAATGATTATTGCTTTGTCATATTTCACACTGTCCCATGTCTTCCTTCACCTACTTTCCCATTGTCTGGACCCCAGGGAGGAGGTTCTATGTAATCCTTATCAATTCCTCCTTGCCACCTCACCTTCCCTCCACCCTCCAGGTATTGCCACTCTCACCACTGGTCCTGAAGAGATCATCTGTCCTGGAATCCCTATGTTTCCGGCTCCTATCTGTACCAGTGTACATCCTCTGGTCTAACCAGATTTGTAAGGTAGAAGTGGGATCATGAAAGTGTGAAGGAAGCACTGAAGAAGTAGAGGAAAGTTGTATGTTTCATCATTGCACACTGCACCCTAACTAGTTTGTCTCTTTTCTGTGACCCCTCTGTAATGAGAAGTTTGTTACCTATAGATGCACTTTGGGTCCCCAATCTGTACTCCCCCTCATTTACAATAATAATTTTTTTTTATTCCTTGATGCCTGATACCTGATCCCTTTGACACTTCATGATCACACAAGCTGGTGTGCTTCCTCTATATGGTCTTTGTTGCATCTGAGCTAGATGGCTGCTTGTTTATTTTCAAGCCTTGAAGACCCCATATTTTTTGATAGCCTGGCATCATCAGCTTTCTTTATTGCATATGCACACTTTTGTCTTCAGTGATCAATCGTGTAGGGAAGGTGGGTATCATGGAATGCCAATTTAATAG
>PVJH01036856.1:0-18444 GCA_004026705.1 Nesogale talazaci | reverse complement strand
GCGGGAATTTCAATGCAGATCCTGCAGAAGGGAGTGGGAATGGAGAGGACAAGAGACGCAAGAAATGGAGACAAGACAGTGTCCTGATCAAGTCTCGTTTATTGAGTGGAAGGTTCCGAATTATATAGGCCAGCAAAGGGGGAAGCAAGCTGTAGGTGTTTCCTGTGTGTGGAAAGCCCCTGGTATTTTTGGCCAGCTCAGAATGTCAACACCTGCCCATAGCGGAACAAACTGCACCTGTGGCTGCAGAGTGGAAAATTACAGAGCTTAGGCACTAAAGATCAAGACAATGGCCAGGCCTCATGGCTCCAGACAGGCAAGGTTATGGCCTGGCCTCTCATGGCTCCGGGCAGGTCCTCCTTTTTTATTTTTTCAAAGCCAAGCGAGACCCCTTGGGAACTGCACCTGTATTAGGTTAAGTCTCGATGATGTTTACCCGTCATCAGTCGATAGCCCTCTAAGCGACTAAGACCTGTCTTAGGTTGGTATGACCCGGACTCAATCTTGCCCGTCATTGGCTGTCCAGTTCAGTACACAGGGGAGGTGGCTGGTTATTCATCATCTGAAGATATGCGTGAACCACCTTGTTTGTTCGCACATCTCAAGACGGTGATAATGGACCTGTATGGGTTTTGCTTGGATGGCCTCGGTCAGCTGCTTGATAAATGCCATGAGCTTGTTAAACATCGCAGGTCCCAGTGAGAGCAGAAGCAATAGGCTAACCAAAGGGCCCAAGAGTGGCAGGAGATAGGGTAAAAGTACGTTCAACCCGGTCCAAAACAGTGTGGCAGCCAACTCTTTTTTCTCCAGATCTTCTTGTAGTTGTCTGATCTTGTCTCTGATGGTCCCAGACTTATTGGTGTAGAAACCGCATTTTTCCTGTAAAGTCAAACAAGTACCTCCCTGTTCTGCTGTGAGCAAGTCTAAACCTCTTCTACTTTGTAACACCACTTCTGCTAAAGAGTTTACTTGATCTTGGAGATCTTGCATGGTGCCTGATAAAGCTTGTATGTCTGAAATTAATTGTCTAGACAGTTTGGTATACTGAGTAAGGGATGTCACTGCGGTGGTAATTCCCAACCCTATAAGTAAAGAAATAAATTGTACTGCTCTTTTAGTTTTTCCCATCACATGATCTGTCCCGGCCTGCGAGTCTGTAATTTGCCAGTCCTGGAAGGGGGAGCAGGAATTTGGGAAACAGGAGACATGAGAAATGGAGACAAGACAGGATTCTGATCAAGTCTCGTTTATTAGGGAGAAATACACCAATTTCATAGGGCAAGCAAGCTTAGGCAATTAGCATATGGTGATCTTCAAAATTAACCAGTGAAGGTCAGCACATCTGCAAGTCAAGATAAGCGCAAATGCCTTATCTACTACCTATTCCATCTTGTCAAGCTTCAAAGGCCAGGGCTGTTTAAAGTTATAAAAGTAACATCACAAATCACAGGCAATAAACCATAATGGAGTTCAGGCAATGTGACTGTAGCCAGGTCAAGCATGTCTGAGCTGGATGGCCCGGACAATGATCCATAGCAGGGATGGGAACAGGTTCATAATCAGGGATATCTATGTCTGGAAGAAGGGAAGCTAAGACACACCATCCTGTCCAGTTTGTGGGCTAAAAGGTATAAGTCCTATTGCGGCTGCAGACAAAAACTGAATCATTAAGAGCACACAAAGGCTCTGAGACATTGGTTACTTCACTGCAATGCCTAAATCCAACCAGACCTACATCAAATTCATTAGTATCTTTAAAAGAAGGGGGAGCGCCCCCCAAAAAAAAACTAAAAAAGGGTTGAGCCCCGGTGGCGTAGTGGTTGTGTGCGGGACTGTGGCCCACTGGGATGGAGGTTCAATTCCAGCAGTGGGGCTGGGCCTCCTACTCCCAACACCAGAGAGCAGTGATGCCCCTCCCCTCCAAAAAAAAGGGGGGTGGAAAAGACAAGTGGAGTTAAAAAATTGAAAAGGTTGTACCTGAAAAGGAAGAATTAGAATGCAACTACTGTTCATTGACTAATTCAAAGAGGGTAAGGTATAGCAAGAGGGACCAGGGTATCCTCAAGGTTGAACTAGAAGCATTAAGCAAATTATATGTGGCTTCAAGAGTACTAGAAGTCTGAGTTTCCAGCTCCATATCGCCTTTAGCCTTAGGCAAGGCCAAAGGGTAATATTGGATTTGAGGATACAATGCCTCTAACATCTTATCAATTTTCTTATGTACAATAATTTTTCTAGCTTTGTCCTATGGACCGCCTCCATCTGAGATATGAACAGGAGGTTCAGTGTACCAACACACAGGCTTTCCTACTACCTCTGGACAAGAGGCATCAATTTCTTGTGTCTTAAGTGTCCCGGCCTGGAGGTCCGTAATTCGCAAGTGAGGAGCTGGAATTGGGGGGACAGGAGACGCGAGTAATGGAGACAAGACAGGATTCTGATCAAGTCTCCTTTATTGGGGCAAAACTCAGGGTATATATATCCAAGGGTCAGGAGTAAAGGTCACAGCATATGCTAATGAGGTAAAGTCAACAGGGGGCCAATCCTGGACGAGTGCCAAATAAGGCGCACAAAGAGGTCCGTATGCTAATAAGGGTATACAGGAGTGAAGCAGGCAACTTATAGCAACCAATCATAAAGCTGCAAGTCAAGACAAGCAGAAATGCCTTATCTATAAGCCTAGGTAATTAGCATGTTAACAAGTAAAGGTCAGCAAGTCTGCAAGTCAAGCTTCAAAGGGCAGGGCTGTTTACAGTTATAAAGATAATAGACTACTAAGCTCAGGCAACAAACAGTAACAGAGTTCAGACTAGTGACTGTAGCAAGGTCAAGCATGTCCTGGCTGGATGGCGCTCGGGACATCTAAGGACTTGAGGGATAACACCCCAATCACCCCGTGTAGACCCGGGGCATTTTCTTGATAAGGTGGCAGTAAAGTAGGCCCTATTATTTGCTGTACATTGCTGATAAGAATAGCAGGTGCTATGCATAGCCTCATAAAATATCGTGCAGGTGCAAGGCCCAGAGCGCCCATTAATGGAAGGAATGGCTTCCGGGTGCCTAAGGCACTGCCACTTAAGGGAAGTCGTGACTTGATAGGCTGTATAAGTTGTGCAATTCACAGTTAAGACGTACGGCCTCAGGGAAGCACTCACATATCCCCCGTGGCATTCACAAGGTTTACCATGCCCCTGCTATAGTAGGGCATGAGCCTTGCCAGGGTCATCAAAACCAGCAAGGATCTCAGTCATAGGGCAATGCAAGATCATGATTCATAGGAGTAACTTACCAGGCATCATCTCTGCAACCAAAAGGAGAGAATACTCTCAGGGAGAGACTCTTTCCCTGGATTGGTGGTTGTTAACGACTTGTTTCACCAGTCGCTCCGGCAGCCACCTAGCTGCGTTATGTTCTTCAGAGAAAACACAAATCGAGCCCCTTCCCCAGATTAACATTGGGTCTGGGCCATGCCATGAATTATCCAGTGGATCCCTCCATTTTACCATAGCAAATTGCTTTAGAGATTCAGGATGCCAAAAGCGATCAGCTGCTGATTTTTCATGATCATCCAAATATTTAAAAATTTTTGATAAAGAGTGTATGGTTAAGTATATTTCTGGGGGTACCCTTCATGGGGTACCATTCCCCCTTTTTTATTTTTTCAATGGTGGTTTTTTAAAAAAAATTATTTTTTTTCAATGGTGGTTTTTAACTATTCCTTGTCCCTGGGGCTTATAAGGAATGCCTGTGACATGCTTTATTTGTAGTTTGCTTCAGAATACTTGAAAGGTTTTTGCTGTATAGCCAGGACCATTGTCCGTTTTTATTTGTTTAGGGACTCCCAATGTAATAAATGAGCTACAGCAAGGTTAGTGGCTTCCCCTGTTTGGAGGGTCGCGAGTTTGAATCTATGCATACGTGAATATAATTCAAGTGACCAAATTCGGCATAATGGGTAACATCCACTTGCCAAATGGCATTAGGGACAAGCCCTTTTGGGTTAATTCCTAAGTGGGGAACTGGTAAGTGCGTCACAGAGGTAGTACATTGCTTAACTATCTGTCTAGCTTGTTCCCTAGTTATCCTAAACATTAATCTTAGGGTCTAAGCATTTAAATGATGCAATGCGTGAGCGGCTTGGGCCTGTGAGAGGCCTTCAGTTGTAACTGTGGCCACCGTTTTCGTGACTGCCATTAGCTTTTCAGTGCCCTGAGTTAGGGGCCCTGGTAGGCCCGAATGACCCCTAATATGTCCTAAGAAAAAAGGAGCAGTTCTTTTATGAATGAGTTGTTGGCAGTGCAAAAATAACTTAGCTGTCTCTGATACATGTTTGATCTGCCCTACTGTTTCCAGGAGAGGTATTGAATGAGCCAAATAAGCACTATCTGTATAAATATTGAGTGCTTGGTTAGAAAAGGCAGATAAGACTGCAATTACGGCCTGCAATTCCACTAATTAAGCCGAAGCATGACAAGTCTTAAATTTAACTACTTTATTTGCAAAAGCATAAGCAGCAATTCCTGTAGATGACCCATCAGTATATACTAACAATACATTATCTAGGGGTTCATTACTGAAGACTGAGGGAACACAACAGTATGCAATTTGCAAAACTGGATAAGTTTATTTGGTGGATAATGGTTATCCAGTTCACCTGCATAATAGGCACAGGTATTGGCCATGTACCAGTATTTTGAAATAGCCATTGGATTTGTGACCGAGAGCAAGATTGTATAATTTTTGAGGGTTCTATTCCGAAATATTTTCAGTTATCTTGCCTTCCCAAAATGATCAAATCTGCTATAGCATCATAATAAGGGGGTAAAACCTGTCCCGGCCTATGGGGCCGTAATTTGCAAGTCCTGGAAGGGGGAGCGGAAATTGGGAAACAGGAGACACGAGAAATGAAGACAAGACAGTACTCCCATCAAGTCTCGTTTATTATTCAAAGAAAAGGCTCGAGTTACGTAGAGTGTAGTGGGAGGAAGATTACACAGGTTAAGGAGACATCTGTTAATCATTTACTGCTGACTACATCAGTGTCAGCATGCCCTGCAGGGTCTTAGATAAACATAAATGTCCTTGGTATTTATGGCCAGTTGGGAATGTCAACACCACCTAAGCAGAACAAACTGCGCCTGTGGCTGCAGAGTGAAAATTTTCAGAGCTCAGGCAATAAAGATTAAGACAATGGCCAGGCCTCATGGCTCCAGACAGATAAGGTTATGGCCCCAGACAAAAACCTTTTTGGGTAAGAAGGCAAATGGACCCATATAATGGGATCACTTTGCCAGAACAAGCCTGTAGGTGTCACTGCTGTATTGAAAATCACAAACGTTAGAGGTTGAGAATAGTTTATATTAGTTACAAATCGAGCAGCAATGGCATTCTCTACCTGTTTGAGCACAATTAATGCTGTCTTAGAAATTGATCTGGGAGGGCTGAGCCCCGGTGGCATAGTGGTTGTGCGCGGGACTGCGGCCCACTGGGACGGAGGTTCAATTCCAGCAGTGGGGCTGGGCCTCCTACTCCCAACACCGGAGAGCAGTGATGGGCCCCCCCCCCAAAAAAAAATAAAAGAAAGAAATTGATCTGGGAGATCTGGGATGGTGGTCACCCTTTAACATGTCAAATAGGGGTGTTAATTCACCTGTGGTTAGTTTTAAATACAGTTGGAGCCAATTTATATCTCCTAAAAGTTTTTGGAAATCATTAAGTGTTTTTAATTGATCTCTCGGATGACAGCCTTTTGATTAATAATTTTGGGTCCATATTTTTGAAAACCCAGATAAGCATATGGCTCTTGCAACTGTATTTTCTCTGGGGCTTTATTTCTCCAGTAAAATCATTATCAATTACTCCTGGGTAAATCTGCAAACCTTTCATGGTGACACTACCTCTCCCTAGGATCAATCCAAATGTTTCAGGGGGTAAGGGACCGTTCACTCCAGTGCTTAAGCTTGCACTCCCATTTCAGAAGTTAATACTGTGTGGGATGTGGAACAGAGGTCCAGTCCTGCGTTTCCTGGGGTTGCTCTACTAAGTTTGGAAATGGATTGTTGCTGCTGGCTGGAACAAAGCTGACTGCCCCATAAGCTTGTTTCTGGGACTGGGGCCGGACCCTCATCCCGTTTCCCAGCTGGGGTGGCAAAGGATTTCCCTGTCAGTTTTAGATTTGCATTCATTGGCCCAATGTTTTCCTCTTTTGCAACTTTGACAGAGGCCTGGCACCTTTGTATCAGGCGCTTTTATCTGAGTCTCCCTGACAATCCTTAGCAAAATGCCCCATCTTGCCACACTTAAAACAACCCCTTTATTTCTGTCCTTGTAAGGAAATCTTTCACTGTTTGTCCGCTGAAAGCTGCCATTGCTAGACCCTGTTGATATGAGGGTCCACTATCTGAACAAAGGTGGATATATCGGGTCAGATCCATTTTCTTTCTAGAATGATCACCGCCTGGCAGGTCAGGTTGGTGTTCTCATAAGCCAATTGTTTCACGTAATCTACACCCGCACCAGCACTACCAAAGATCCTTCCTGCTGTTGTCTTAAGTCTGTGCACAAAGTCTGCAAATGTCTCATCAGGTCCTGGTGTTACTCCAGTGAGCGAGGCTCCTGGGTCCCCTTTAACAGGCTTTAACAGGGAGCTTTCTCCAAGCTTTTGTAGCGGCTGCCTGAATTTATGCAAACGGTCCAGGATCATCTCGCATTTGGGTTTCGGTGGTTGTATAATCAGCTGACCCAGTTAACATGTCGAAGTCTCAGCCATTAGCTGCCTGCAGGTTCCTTTTTGCTGTCTCTCTACAGTTTTCGAAATATTCTGATTTCCAGAGCAAATGATCTCCCCCAGAAAGGACCGCTCTGACTAGGGTGTTCCAGTCTGCTGGAGTGGGCCAGTTCTCAGCCACTGATACTAGTATGGCAAGACTATATAGAGTGGTGGCCCCATACTGAGAAACTGCAGGGTTTTTGTTTTGTTTTGTTTTGTTTTTGGGGCATCACTGCTCTCTGGTGGTGGGAGTAGGAGGCCCAGCCCCACTGCTGGAATTGAACCTCTGTCCCAGTGGGCCGCAGTCCCGTGCACAACCACTACACCACCAGGGCTCAGCCCTGGAACTGCAGTTTTAAATTACTTTGTAATCTTGAAATTAAGTCCATTATGGTGCTTCCAAGACTGCCCCTGTGCTTCTGTAGTTTCAGTCACTGGAAAAGCCTCCTTATGGGAGGAAGTCACTTCCTCCTGGTTTGCAGACATTCTCCCTGTTGGGACATGTTCGGGCTGCTGAGGCGAGCGAATATCTTTTTCCTTTCTCAGAGTGCGTCACTTTCTCATTTCCCCATCCTCAATTTTGCAACCTGATAATCAAAGACTGATGCAGCGCCTCGAGTTTTATCTGTTCCTCAAGTTGAGTAATTTTCTAAGTTCTTCTTTTGGGTTACTCCTGCCATGACTGTGGGTGCAGAGGCCATGTTATAAGGAGGGGGATGTGAAATAGACGGGGACCAGTAAGGATTATGATACTTAGCTGCCTCGTCTTCTAAATCTTCCTAATCTACTTCCGAAGGATCTTTCTTTCTGTAAGTTTTTAATAATGGGTACCTTTTAGGCTTTCTATCACTTTGTGAATTTTTATTTCTAACAAAGGGAGATTTAGCCCCTTCATTTTCATTTTTGTTTTTTGGGGGAGACTTGGCCCCTTCATCATCACACTCCAGGGAAATAAGATCTACCTCTTTCTCGGGCGGAGTTTCTCTGAGGTCAGCCTTGGAACTGACTTAATATTTTCTCCGTTTGGGCGACTGCCGCCATTACGTTTGGACAGTCATTCTTTTTGTCTGTTAAGTCTCTAATGAGATTCCAATAAGAGAAGGCTGTCACAGGAACCTTTTCTGGTCCAAAAGTTTCATAATAATCCTCAAGAGCATTTCCTACTCTTCCATCTCTTTACATCAATGGTTCCTCCTTGTGGAAACCGAGGACAGGTGTTTTTTACAAAATCAAAAAAATTAAATAAGTCATCACTCTTAACCTTTACTCCCCGCATCTTTAAAGCTTCTTTTAATTGTCTCACATAGACCTGGTGTTGGCTTAATTCTTATCCCAGTATCAGGCGCTTTTACTCACCTTCAACTGTGGCGCTCCCGCAGCGATTGAAGGAATTTTTCTTTCACTTTTATCTTCAACCTTCTGTGCCTTCTTCCTCACAGTGTCCCTCATATCCAGGCCCCACGTTGGGCGCCACGTGTCCCATCCTGCGGGAACGTCAATGCAGATCCTGGAGAAGGGAGTGGGAATGGAGGGTACAGGAGACTCGAGAAATGGAGACAAGACAGTGTCCTGATCAAGTCTCGTTTGTTGAGTGGAAGGTTCCAACTTATTATGTAGGCCAACAAAGGGTGAAGCAGGCCGCAGGTGTTTCCTGAGAAGCCTAACTGCAAAAACAGCATGTTTCTGTGTGTGGAAAGCCCCTGGTATTTTTGGCCAGCTCGGAATGTCAACACCTGCCCATAGCGGAACAAACTGCACGTGTGGCTGCAGAGTGGAAAATTACAGAACTCAGGCAATAAAGATCAAGACAATGGCCGGGCCTTCACGACTCTGGACAGGCAAGGTTATGGCCAGGCCACATGACTCCGGACAGGGTGGGTCAGAATCTTGCAGGCTTTTGGCAGGTGATAGGGATAGCAAGGTTGAGGTTACAGAGGATGGCAAGTTAAACAAAATGGAGTTCTTCAAACTAACCTACTGTGTGGAGCGCTTAACTGGTGCTACATTTCATGCTAGTTGTGGGAATGCGGCTTTGGACAGGTCAGGAAAGTTCCAGTGTATCTGATATGGGCTTGACACATCCCAGAAGGTGGTTGAGTTGGAGCAGGGTTGAGTGGACCTTGTTTTGTCCTGGCATAGGGAGGTGCTGGACAGTCACCTTCTGTGTGTGAGAGGGCCTGCCAGGTCTGCATGTCTGTCCCTAGAGAGTTCAGAGGTGGGAGAGTTTTGAGAACAGATAGGAAGGCTGGCTGACCCCTTCTTGTGACTTTGCTCCTATTTTCCTTGTGATGGAATTGAAAAGAACTGACCAAAGTCCTCTAAAATTCAAGCATGTTCTATTCGGGAAGCAAACAGAAATGCTCTGTCAGAATGTTAAGTTTCTTAGACAGTTTACCCTGGTTCTTTGCAATAAGGAAGAACTCATGCAGCAGGAGCACATTTGTAAATCCATGTAACTTGTATTCGGGAAAGGGAGGTTTCATGTATTATATTCTCAAAAATACCTGCTATTTCTAGAGAGCATGCAGGCTGAGCAAGGACCCCTCAAGAGGTCCTGATTAAAGATGGCTACTCGGGGCAATGTGAACAACCACATGAAAGTAGTCCTGGTACAGGAGCAAGAAACCAGAGTGCAGAACCAAGTGTGCAAAACCAACAAGCCCACTGCCCTGGGACCCTGCTTTTGTCCCCTTACAGTGGCATAGATGAGGGTATCAGCTTCCATATTGGCTGACTTGAGGTGTGATGTCATGTCGCTGATGTCTGTGCAGCAGGTGGATTTCCCAGCTGTGTCTAGGTGGCCATGGTCTGCAAGTGCTCACTTGGATGGATCAGTGGCTAATTACTGGCACACCTGTGTGACCTGTTGTGTCATAGGGTGGGCGCATGGTCTGCTTTGGTCTGCCCCATAGGTGTCCACTACGTGCCTGATTGCTTTCCAATCCCTTTCCTGTGGCAGGGACACTTAATTTTCGTTTAGTGTAGACATCTGGTGGAGACCACCCCCTTTATTCTTACTCTGCATACCTGTCTTATCTCCCCCCCCCCCTCCCATAGGGAGTATGGACTCAAATCATTAGGGGTCATTGGGTGGAAACAGTCCTTCTGACTACTTCCTATCCATCAATGGACACGAAGAAGGGTTTGGGTTCATAGCTTTCCTGTTCTCTTGGAGGGGGTGTCATCCACTTAGGGGCCCCTGTTAAAAGCAGTTGAGGTGATCCAGACATTTGTGATCCTGGGAATGGCAGTTTTGGCTAGGTGTCATTTGTAATCTGATGACTTCTGGAAGAGACAAAACAGGTGAACTGTTTAGACAAGTCAGGAGCAAGAGTGAAAGCCCATGTGAAAGGAATACAGGGAAGTGACCTTGGAACCCAGAGCAGGAAATCCCAAGAGACTGCCCTGAGAGAGCGGGCACTGAAGCTTGTGTGTGTGCCCCTGGGCTCCAATTTGCAAGAGAGTATCAAAACCAAAGGGAATGACTTGCCTTCAGTGTGGTATTTATACTCTCCTGTCCTGGATGACTCGGGAGGCATGAATGAGGATAGTGGCTGACAATAGGCTGAGGTGAGGCCCACCTGTGTGATGTCATGTAGTTGGTGCCTACTTTGCTCTGGACTTCCGACTTGGACCTAATTGGCTTGAGTCAGTGCATATCCAATTCTGGATTTTCCCATAGGTGGCTAAATGTGGACCAGCATTAGTCCAGGTGCGCTAGAGAAACAAATTCATAGACACTCATTTGTGTATAAGTGCGTGTATACACACACACACACAGAAAAGAAAGACACGCGTACATGAGGGCAATTGAATATTGAGAAAGCATTCTGGCCCCATCCAGATCAAGTCCATAGGTTCCATATGTCTGATACCATTCTATAAAGTCCTCTTCAGACTCAGGAAACCCATGCAGTGATTCTGAATGCAGGATATCACAGGCCAGTGATGGGAAGCCTTGTGGATCCAGTGGTGTAAGCATCTCAGTATTGGTTGGGGTCTCTCCACTTGGCTTCCCTAACTCAGACACTCTGGCTGCCCTCAGCCTAACTCCATGTGTCTTGTTAACAAGATTGTCTGGGGGGCTGAGCCCCGATGCCGTAGTGGTTGTGCGCGGGGCTGCGGCCTACTGGGACGGAGGTTCAATTTCAGCAGTGGGGCTGGGCCTCCTACTCCCACCACCGGAGTGCAGTGATGCCCAAAACAAACAAGCAAAAAAAAAAAAAAAAAAAACGATTGTCTGGGCTCTGCAGTGAGTAGAGGGATCTCGCCTATGTTGTGAGAATGAGTGAATGTTTGTGTCGGGGGGAGACTCGGCTTTTTGTCTTGTCGGTGACTTCCCCCTCCCCTCCCCCGTTCCCCTCCCTACCTCTACTGCAGTGGCCGCTCCCTGGGCCCTAAGGATGAGCGATAACGATGACTTCGAGGTGGAGAGCGACACTGACAAACGGGCTCATCATAATGCACTGGAGCGAAAACGTAGGGACCACATCAAAGACAGTTTCCAGAGTTTGCGGGATGCCGTCCCATCACTCCAAGGAGAGAAGGCATCACGGGCCCAGATCCTAGACAAAGCTACAGAATATATCCAGTACATGCGAAGGGAAAACCACACTCACCAGCAAGATATTGACGACCTCAAGCGGCAGAATGCTTTCCTGGAGCAGCAAGTCCGTGCACTGGAGAAAGTGAGGTCGAGTGCCCAACTGCATTCCAACTAACCCTCCTCAGACAACAGCCTCCACACCAACGCCAAGGGCAGCGCCCACTCTGCCTTCCACGGGGGTTGGACTCGGCGCTGGAGGAGCCCCGAAGCAAGAAGAAACGCTGGATGGAGGCCAGCTAAGCGCGCGGGGCAGGCCAGCAATAAAAACTGTCTCAGTTTATCGTTAGACCCCTCTAGAGACTCTTTATTTTTCTTTTCTTTTCTTCTTTTTTTTTTTTTGAGACTCTTTATTTTTCTTACTTTTATATATATAAGCTCTTGGACAACAGTTCTCATTCTTCTCCATTTCCACTACTCTCCCCCCTCCAAATGTTTTCCCTTCAGAGATTCCCTGTTCCCACCAGGAATTTTTAAACCAAAACACTCCCATTTCTGTAGAGGACAGCGGGCCAGCCGGACCTCTCCAGCACATGGTGCCCTCACTGCCCCACCAGCTCCTCTAGCCCTGCCCGCCCGCGCCTGGAGGACTCCTCCTCTCAGGCCTAGCCGCTCTGTGATAGACTTTGTGAATCTGTGAACTGCTCCACTTTACAAAGATGATCAGTTTGGGATAATCAGATTTATCCCTCTCCCTGCTCCTTTTTAAGGATCCGCCACCCCCACCCCCCACCCCCCAAAATAAGATATTTATCATTCTTACTGAAAGACCAGATCCTTGGAGAAGCTTGTGGCTTATAAGGAACTTGGGAACAGCTTTGCAGCTTAGAGTCTTTGGGATGTTTAATCCCTCCTTCTTGGACTGGTGAGAGCCTGGGATACCAGCCCTGCCGGGAGAAGGAGGCTGGGGTGAGGGCAGAGGTTTTGTATTGAGGGCTAGTGATGTTTTGATATTTATTTCCTGCTACTGAAATTTGAATCTGAGTGAATTGTCCCTATTTCTGATGATGTTGGCATTACAAAGTAACAGATTCATAAAGTGAGGATGAAATCTTCCTTTCTTGTGCATTTCTTTTTTTTTTTTCCGTGTGCATTTCTAAGAAATAGAGCCAACTGGTGTTGTTTGTAGATACCAGGAGCCCCTCCCTGCCCCAGGCCCTACCTCCCACCCCAGAGCCCTTCTCCATTCCATGGCCCAGCCCTGACTCTGGCTGCACTCATCAGGTCCTTGGAAGGGCTTCGAGTTCCGGCCTCATTTCTTTATGTCCCCTCCTCCGTTCCCAACAGTCACTGATTTCTAGTGTATGCTCTGTTGTCTTGGTCCCTGTCTGATTCCAGTCCATGGAAATAAAAAGTCCGTTGTACATACAGTGGAAGAATTGTCTTGCAACTTAAGGCTTCCCCCTTTACTGTAAGACTGTAAATAGGCTGAGCCTGGTGGCTTAAGTGGTTGAGTGCGGGACTGTGGCCTGCTGGCGTGGCGGTTCAAACCACCAGAGGGCAGTGATGCCCAAAAATAAAAAACAAGACTATAAATAAAAACATCCTTTTTAAAAAGGGGGGGAGGCACTGAGCCCCGGTGGCGTAGTGGTTGTGCGCAGGACTGTGGCCCACTGGGATGGAGGTTCAATTCCAGCTCCACGGAGCAAAGGCTGGGTCTCTTACTCCCACCACCAGAGGGCAGTGATGCTTAGAAAAACTGAAAAAGAAAAAAAAGGGACTGAGCTCTGGTGGCGTAGTGGTTGTGTGCGGGACTGTGGCCCACAGGTTTGAAGGTTCAAATCCAGCAGCAGCTCTCCGGAGCAAGGCTGGGCTTCCTATTCCCACCAGGGGCAGTGATCCCACCACAATAAAAAAAATGTCTGGCAGGGAATAAGTATGTGTCCTGCGTCCAAGGATCGATTTTTCTCCTCAGGATCTCCAAATGAGGCAGGTCATCAAACCTCCATCTGATAAACAGACTAAACCTCACCCCTTTACTCTTAAGCCTCAAATTGACATTACGTAACTAACACAGTACCTGATTCATTTTTAACCCTTTTATTGTCTCAAGCCAGCACATTTTTTATAAGCTTAGACATTAGATGATAACAACCCCCTTTAGGCTGAGCCTCGGTGGCGTAGTGGTTGTGCGCGGGACTGTGGCCCACTGGGATGGAGGTTCAATTCCAGCTCCACGGAGCAAAGGCTGGGCCTCCTACTCCCACCTCCAGAGGGCAGTGATGGCCCCCAAAAAAACAAACAAGAAAACAACCCCCTTTGTCCCCAATCTAGCTACCTTTCAGTAACACTGGGGTGGGGAGGACCAAAACTTTGGGAAACCTCCATTTGTCACTATTCAGACAGCTTAGCACTATGGGCCAACCACACTTTGAAACCAAAAAGCCAGACTCAGTGAACCCTGGTGACATAGTGAGACACTTTGGGCTGCTCACCACAAGGTCGGCAAAGGAAAACCAACACCAGTTCATGAGAAAGACGAGGCTTTCTTCTTGCATGAAGAGTTCAGTCTAGTAAACCCACAGAGACAGACATAATCAACTCTGAAAAATCTGCCAAGTTCCCAGTACTAGTTCATATAAGAAAGCGCTCAGCTGACATCTGTGCAAGTGATGCACATATTGGCCCACAGAATTTCCTGTTGAGGTGGAGTGCAGACCCGTTGTTTGAAGGCTGTGGCCCCTGCCTCCAGGGATGGTGATGGTGGTGCATTGGGAGGCAGAGTTCCCTGTGAGAATGGTTTAAGAGCACATTCCTCTCTGGCTGTGAGTGACAGGTGGGTGTCCTAGAGCACAAGGCCCCTGGGGAGCTGTGGCCAGTATCTGCGTGATTAGAAAGTCACCCGTGCCCTGCTACCAAAGGAGAAGACCCGTGGCTCCCATAAAGAGTCCAGTCTAGAGAGCGTGTAAGGCGTTCTTACTCTGCTCTCGACGGTTGCTGTGAGCTCAAATTGACAGGAGTAAGGCCTGTTGTAATCAATCAGCAGAGGGAAGCTGCCAGTTAAAAAATAGACTCCTAAAATGCCGAGGGGATTTGTCAAGTTTTGTGGTTCAGTAGGAGCCCTGGTGGAGGAGCGGTTACTAGGTGGGCTCCTAACCACAGGTCAGCAGTTCAAAGTCAGCAGCTGCTCCAAGGGAGAAAGGCGGAGCTTTGCTGGAAAGAGTTAGTGGACAGGGCCCTGTGAGTCAGAATCGACCCCGTGGCACTGAGTTTTAGGTGACATGGGCACCTAGAGTGAAAGGAGCTGTCAATAAACAATCAAACCGCTGTGCTGCTGAACCCCTGAGTCAGAATCAGCTCCTGGCAGTGGGTTTTGGGTGGAGATTTGAGCAGTGCTGGCCCAGGGTGTGCTTTCAATGATCCCTGCCAGGATGGCCAACAGAGTAGTTGTCCTGGCCTGTGGGTCCATAATTTGCTAGTCCTGCAAAGGGGAGTGGGGATTTGAGAAACAGGAGACACAAGAAAAGGAGACTAGACAGTATTCTGATCAAGTCTCGTTTATTCAAAGAAAAGGCTCTAGTTACGGAGGGTGTAGTGGGAGGAAGATTACACAGCTTAAGGAGACTGTTAATCATTTACTGCTGACTACATCAGTGTCAGCATGCCCTGCAGGGTCCTAGATAAACATAAATGTCCTTGGTATTTATGGCCTGTTGGGAATGTCAACACCACCTAAGCAGAACAAACTGCCTCTGGCTGCAGAGTGAAAATTTTCAGAGCTCAGGCAATAAAGAATGAGGCAATGGCCGGGCCTCATGACTTCAGACAGGCAAGGTTATGGCCGACAGGTAGTGATGGAATAACCAACCCCAAGTATTTTCCCATCCCCAGAGACTCTGCCTGTGGGTGACAAGAACTGACAGTGCAAAAGGAGACTCCTAGAAGAGTAGAAGTGTGCTCTGGGGTTTTCACTGGCTAAGTAATTTTTGAGTAGATTGATAGACTTTTCTTTCCAATGACTGAATTCTTAAGAGAACGGGCTCATTCTGAGGGAGAGATGCCTCTCTGAGGGGCTCCTTGGACTTGTAGGTAATCTACTTTACCTTCATCATTCTTTTTTTTTTTTGGCATCACTGCCCTCTGGTGGGAGTGGAAGGCCCAGCCTTGCTGCTGCTGGATTTGAACCGCCAAGCCAGTCCCTCACTCAACCACTATGCCACCGGAACTCAGCCCTTAATCATTCTTCCTTATGGAAACTGACTCTTGCTATACATTTTCCACATTGGACACATTGTGTTTTAATGACCCAAAGCAGTGGGAAGTAATTAGGGACCTAAATGTAGCCTAAACTTCTCTGAAGGCACTGAGTGCAGCCAGGATTCCAACGGAAGGCAACAGTCTGCCACAAACCACATGCTGTTAGATTTTAGGCTCTAATGTAGATCCATGCGTGGGTCCACCTCCTGACTCAGCATTCCCTAATCCGTGGCCAATCGTGTTTCATCAGTCTCTTCTTACCCCATGTCTGAATGCACAGTGAGAGGGATCTCATCCCACAGGGATCGTTCACTAAGGTGACTGTCATTGACCTCAGTGGCTATAGGTGCTGCACCCCATAGTGGGAGTTCAAATGTAGGGACTTCAGTTGATGGAAAGAATAAACTCTTTTTAAAATGTGAAAAGTTCTGCTAGGACAGAGTTCACATACCATTCACTTTCCTAGGTCCACCTTAACAAAAAGAGTTGTATAATCATCACGACAATCCATTCTAGAACATTTTCTTCTTTATTGTATTCATTATTAGTTCCCACTTCTCTCCAGCCTCCCCTCTAGCACCCCCAAAAAGCATTACTCCAGTTAATGTCTCAATAGATTTATCCATCTTGATTTTCATATACTGAGAAACAAAAAAAGAAATCTACCAGAAAAAGGCCAGCAGTGGGCTGAGCCCCGGTGGCGTAAGTGGTTGAGTGCAGGACTGCAGCCCACGGGCTTGGCAGTTCAAATCCAGTGGTGGCTCTCAGGAGCAGCGCTGGGTAGCTCCCACGACCACCAGAGGGCATTGGTGTCCCCCAAAAAACAAAAGACCAGCAGCCATATCAATATATATTAGAAAGCCTCAATTGAGAAAAAAACCACAGGAAATATTAAGAACTAGAACAATGATTAAATGGGTCAAAAGAGAAATCAGATGCTCGGGTGTTACAATGTAACTTAATCAGATCTGTCATAATCGAGTTTACAGTACTCTGAGTGATAGCAAAGCTATGCACATTCCTCTGCTATGTTAACTCTGGTTCCAGGAGATTAATCGAAGCTTGTAGGGACTCTGTCCCTTGGGGTCCAGCTGTCATCCATAGCAGTTACCAATTGAGTATTCACAATTTATCTTCTGATATGGTTTCCTTCTTTGTTTTATTTTTTTTTGTGGGGGGAGGCATCACTGCCCTGGTGGGAGTAGGAAACCTAGCCTTGCTTCTGGAGAGCTGCTGCTGGATTTGAAGCACCAACCCTGTGGGCTGCAGTCCCAAACACAATCACGACACCAGGGCTCAACCTGGTTTTCTTTGGATTTGGATCTTCTTTGGATTTGGATTTGGATTTTATTATTTTCATCCTTGGATCACATGTGTGGACTTGATACCTTACATCAGGGGTGCTCAGTGCGTCAATCGCAAGCCACTAGTCCATCACAAATGTCGTGTGGGTAGATCCCATGGCCTTAAAGAAATGGATGTGAGCCTATCTTTACTTCATTGTGATGGGATTGATAATAGGATTACGGCTATTTTTTTAATGCCATGCTTGTTTGAAGACAAACCTTTAAGAGTTGAGATGTTAATATATTGGGTAGCTGGGCACCATCTAGTCACGCACCACACGTGGCTGCAGCATCCCCATCTTCAGGCATCTCTTCATGAGGTGAGCTTACAGCCAGCGTCATATCATGAGAATGAATTGTTTTTACATTGGGCTAGAATTAAATCTGAGTGTGAGCCCCAAATCCATTCACACTTATGGCCTATAAATGTCTCTGGTTCACTTATTATTTTAGGACAGAGAATTATCTATCATCCCCCTGATAGAGTAGTCAGTTGATGGTGTCATTAATGTGTCCAACAGTATTGAACTTACCACAGTGTTGAGGAAAGTAAGGGGTCCATGTATAGAATGAACCTGAATCTGTGAGTGGTAAATTTGTACAGATTAAACTCATCAATGATATAGCACTTTGTACATCAACCACGGGAGTTGGTGAGAGGGAAAATTCCCGGTGGCGTAGTGGTTGTGCACGGGACTGCGGCCCACTGGGACGGAGGTTCAATTCCAGCAGCGGCTCCACAGGACCAAAGGCTGGGCCTCCCTCCTACTCCCACCACCAGAGAGCAGTGATGGGCCCCCTCCTCAACAAAAAGACTGATACGTGCTATAGTAAAGCAAGGAGGGCATGAAAGTCCTAAATGTGTTCTATCTTGTCCCCAGTCGTCTGTTCTCATCTCAGGGAGTCAGTCTTATATCCAAGGGCTACGGATAAGTTTGAGGTAAAGTCCATTTCTTTTCTTTTTAAATTTTTGGTCTTTTTTTTTTTTTTTTTAAATTTTAAAAGTTCTTTCAGTTTTTGATACTTTTTGCTTCCTTTTTTCTTACCCTAACTCCCCCAACCATCATGGTCCCAACTCTACCTTACAAACCCAGATGGACTGGAGAGGGTACACTAGTATAGAGGGGAGCTGGAGATATGGGGAGACCAAGATGGATGAGCCCCTTCGGGCCAGTGGTGAGATTGGAGATGCTGGAAGAGTGGAGAAAAGCTGAGGTAGAGACAGAACCAACAGCAAGGATATACACATAATCTCCTATTTGAAGGACAGGCATCAAAGGAGTGGGTTGGGGGAGAGGTCGGGCAGTGTAAGATAGAACAATAACAATCTATAAAGTATTGAGGGTTGGTGGGGAGGGGCGAGCAGGGGAAGAGGGGAAGGGATGGAAAAGCCGATGCTGGGGGCTTAAGGGAAAAGGCGGACGATTGGAGAACGATAATAGAAGTGGACATGTGAGGGTGCTTGATACAGTATGTTTATTTATGTATTGTGAAAAACGATGTATGAGCCCCCAATAAAATGATTTTTT
>PVJH01036855.1:0-18418 GCA_004026705.1 Nesogale talazaci | reverse complement strand
CAAAGCACAGAGGTGCCACATGCCCCCGCTGAGCAGAGACTCATTCAGCCTCGGTTTACACTTCTGCCCTGGGGCAGTGCGAGCTCTCCGGCCTCCAGGACCACAGAAGCCCCCAGCTCCCACAGGCAGCCGCCTTCTGACAGAAGCATCATCAGACATGGCACGTGCTTGGCTGCGGGGCCGAGACTGCACAGGGTTCTGTGTGAGCTTTCATAAAGCCCTCCAGAGATGGGTGTGCCCTGCTTGACAGAGGAGAAAACCAGAGGAATGAAGGAGTCCACACTTGAAACAGGTCAGGCCGTGTCGGTTCCTAAGTTCCTTGACTTGACAAGAAGCTGCAGGATGCGGAAAGATCAAATCTCTGGAGAAATAAATATTGATGGTTAGAAAATGAGAATAGTGGTTAAACCCTAGGGCACATATATTATAAAATGCACTCGTGTGTGTCGAATTGCTTTGAAATAAAAGTTGCTCAGTACTATAAACCTCATCTTTCCTTTAACACAAGGAGCCAGAGTCCTGCACTCGGAGGTTCCATTTCAGCTCTGCCCTGACTGCAAGTTCTCCTTGCAAGAAGCTAGAGCCTTGAAGAGGAGTCAGCGGTCCCACAGGAGCTGGGGCTGGCGATCTGTTGCCCTATGGGGCAGTTCGGCCCTGTGCTGGCACGTCACGGTGAGTCAGCATCCGCTGGACAGCACCCACCCACCGCCTCGTTGATGGAGCAACGACATCGTCCCGCTTTCATTTGCATGGCTGCGGTAGTCCCGGGAGGAAGACAGCGCTTTCCTCATTCTGCAGATGAAGCAACAAGCTCAGAGGGGCCGGGCCACCTTCCCCAGGTCACACAGCCACGAGGCAAGTCTGTGTGTCTCTACAGCCTCACTCCCTGTGGGGTCTTTTCCAGGAACTGGGGCAGACAAACAAGGCCCGTCACTCCCGCCAGGCTGGTTTCTGGGCCTTGGACCACAAGAATCTCTGGGGAGATGGACCTTACCTGGGGTGCCTGCACCCTGTGGGAGCACTTGGGTGGGACTGATGACCTGCTTCAGGGAGGGGTGAAGAAAGTCTGGGAGCCACAGCCACGCCGGGGGGTGACCTTGGGGCCCCAGTTGGCTCTCATTTGCTCCCTCGGCGTCTGCCCCGCTTGTGTAAGCAAAGCCCCTTCACATGGCTGCGTTTGGGGGAGCCGTCCCAAAGGCAGCTGGGATCTTACCATTGTCTGGCCCCGAGCAGCCTTCCTGGTTGGGCTCTTCTCTCCATGTTTGCCCCTCTTTGGGCCTTTTCCTCCTCGGAAAGTCTGGGGTGTGCCCCGCTAATGAGCTCCATGGTGCGAGAGGAGGAGACTCAAGCCTGAGAGGGGGCAGACATGGATCAAAGCCACCCAGCAGGTGGCTGGCTGGGCTACAGTAGCCTGATGGGAGAAAGGTCAGCTGGCTCTTCTCCAGACCACCTGTAGCCTCCCCCCTCCTTTGGGCAGTTTGTGTTTTCTTCCATCCACAAGAACTCTGAGCGTGTGTCCCAATGTAAAGGAACTCAGAGGAGACAAAGAACCAGCCACCAAGAGGCAGAATCAGCCTTGAACCTGGATCTTCTGACCTCCACCCAGGCACCTGTCCACTGCTCCCACCCTGTCACTTGTCGACGTCAGTATTGAAGATTGTCTTTACAGAAACGACTTCTTTCTTGACTTCTCACTCCCTCCCCAAGCGCACCTGTCGAGTCGTCCCCAAGCCAGCAAAGGGATGGGATCCACTTGTGTCCACAGTGCCTGCAGAGTGGAGGAGAGGCATCTCTCGGCCACCACACTGTCCCCCCTGGGAAGTTGTCCCCCACCATGCAGATCCCTCGGGCTCCTCAAGACCGCAGCCTTCCAGAAACTCCGTGCTCTCACTGTGTGACTTGGGGATCCATGACCCATTATGTTTGAGCTTCTGTCTCTACAGTGAGCCTGGGAAGAGGTGAAAACGGGCCTCCAGCACTGAGTGTGGGAGGTTCTGAACACTGAGAGTCTAACCGAGGGTGGTTCTCTCGCCATGAAAGTCTTTGGTGCCGCCTTTTTGCCAGGGCTCCAAACTCTATCTTCACCATCAGTCACGGCCAGGGAGTGGCCCCAGAAGGGTCCCAAATTTGTCAAATGTGGGAGTACCAAGGCAACAACCAGAACAAGGAAAATTACTGTTTCAGGCCCTCATGGACTCTTAGCCTCCGTTTTAGAAACAAGGACACCTTGCACATTGCACAGCAACCAAATCTCTTGAACAACAGCATCAATGTAGCCAGGTTTAAAGATGGCGGCCGACCACACTACTTTCAGTGTGGGCTGTGTTAGGCCAGGTTGACTAGAGGAACAAATCCAGAGACACTCATATGTGTGTAAGAGAGAGCAGGATAGCAAAGAGCAATTGAATATTGAAAAAACATCCAGTCCAGATCAAGTCCCTACATCCGATATTAGTCCATATGTCCAGTCTATAAATTCCTTTTCAGAATCACACAACACATGCAACGATGCCAAGTGCAGGAAGATCACGGGCCAATAGGTGGAAAGTCTTGTGGCTCCAGTGGCGGTAGAAGCAGCTCCCGGGCCCTGGCTGCCATCAGTGTGGCTCCATATGACTTGTCAACAGGAAGATAAACCAGAGAGAGTTTGTGCCCCGCCTCCAGGGAGGAAGACAGGAGTTCCCAGAATCCTCAGGAGAAGGCCATGCCCACACAGAGATCTCATTGGCTATGACCTGATTGACAGGTTAGACTCCACCCCTTCGCCCAAGTTGAAGAAGATTATGTAACTGGCAATAAGACAATGTCAGACATCAGGCAACAAGACAATGTCAGATATCAGGGCCCCCTATGCTACTTCCAGGGCGTTGTTCCGTAATTCTTCCCACTTGGGCTATTGTTCCGCCACACCCACGCTGTATGCATTTGAGATGGCTTCCCTTGCACTGCATCCGCCATGACCTTTCGGGCTGGTCCTGCTTCGAGGAGCGAAGGATCGAGTTCCTGCCTCCCCTGCAGCCATGAGCTGCTGTGCCTGTGTCATGGGTCAGAAAGCGCAGACCATCTCCTCCTGCTCCACACTTGCATTGGGTCAGGAGCACGTGTGTTGGTGTCCAACAGTCTGATTCAAGCCCTGACTCTGCCACTCGGCAGTTGTAGGTCCTTCAGCAAGTTGTTTAACATCTCTGGGCCTCAGTCTTCCCATCTGTAAAATATCCCACACTCACTGCCACTGAGCTAATCCCAAATCATAGTGACTCTACAGGACGGGGGTTTCCAAAACCCTCTTTTTTAAAGTATTTGGATTAATACATATACATATATATATATATATATATATATATAATCATTTCACAGTTCAATTACCTTCAGCAAAATTGTACATTTGCTACCACAATCAGTTTCCAAACATTCTTTTTCTACATGGACCTGTCATGTCGTCACCCCTTCACACTGTCATGCCTGCTGTGTCCTCTTCCCCCATCCTTATTTCACTAGCTGATTTTATAGGTTTCAGTTCTGGTTTTGGTTTTCATATCCCCCAAAGTGAAAAAGCTTTGAGAGAGTGACCCCCAATGAGAAGACACCCCCAGGATATCTCTTAATAGGTACAAACAAAACAATACAGCAAAATACATAAGATTTTGGAAACCAGATCAGATCTAGCATGCGTTCTAGAGGAACAAGTTTCACCTGTTCAAGTCAGGCTTCTTCCTTTGACCTTCTAAACTCAACTCCCTAATGCACTCGGTTGAGTGACCACGTTCCTCTTATCCCTCAATTGTGGTTAGAGGGAATTCACTAGCGGTCCCTTCCCTGTATAGTTCCACCAGTGAATCTTGGGCTCCCACTGTCATCCACAGCCTTCTGCAAACTCAGATTCCCTTAACAGGAATAGAAAGCCTTATCTTTCAACCATGGTTTCAAACAGCTCACCTTGAGGTTCACGGCCCAACGTGTAACCACTGAGTTGTGAAGCTGAAGTAAGCCAACACACAGCATAAACTAGCACACGCAGTGTGAGCTTCACAAACGGTGCTTATGTCCTATTGCTTTTTTCTCGATTCTTCACGTGATTTTATTTTCTCCCTTCAATCATAGCAATATCATAACCAAGCTGTAACTTTTTTTAAAAAATCATTTTATTGGGAGTTCATATAACTCTCATCACAATTCATACATGCACCCATTGTATGCAAAGCACATTTGTACATCTCTTGCCATCATCATTCTGAAGACATGTGCCTTCTACTTAAGCCCAAGTTGTTTCTTAACTGAAGGGTCTGTGTACAGAGGTTTATGCAACCCGCTTACAGGCAAGGCAAACAGTGCTGCTTGCAATGTTCCTACCATGGCCCCTCTGGCCATCCAACCCCACTCACTCCCTTCCCTGGCTTATGCTTCACTATATCGTGCAGCGACTTCATGGAACTTTTCCATGGGTTCCCAAATCCTGCTGTGTTTCCTCAAGGAATGTGTCTGACCTGTATGGAATTGCCACCACCTTTGGGACCCTAAGCCTTGCTGTTGGGAATGCCACTTCCAGAGGCTGCTCCCCTTTTTCCAGCCACGCTTTTTGCTTTGGGCGACATCTTTGGCACAATGGCCATTATGCTTCTTTTAACCCCTAGCCTTCATCTCACTGAGTGAGCCCTCAGTCAAGATGGCCACCTCCCCCTTCCCACTAGTCTTGTTTCCACAGCCGTGTGGCAAATGCGCCCGAGACTTAGTTCTAGATGGGGCGGGGGGGAAAGACCAAGACAAGGTTTGTGGTAGCCATTATCTTAAATGGTTATTAAGCATTGGGGTAGGCTGTATAATGGTTCCCAAGCCACACCACTGCTCATCCAAAGGTTGCCAACTCGAACCCACCCAGGGACTCCAGGAGGAAAGTCTGCTGTTTTGCCTCGCATTTTCCGAAATTGACATTCTTCACAGTGTCATCTCATAGTCTGGTGTGTTCCACATAGTTGAATGTCGTTGCCTAGTCAACACAGAACACAAGTAAACATCTTTCTGGTTGTCTCTGATTCTCCCCCAGATCCATCTAATGTCAGCAATGATACCTCTTGCCATGTCCTCTTCTTCTTTTTTTTTTTCTTTTCTTTTTTTTTGGGGGGGGGCATCACTACCCTCTGGTGGTCGTGGAAGCTACCCAGCGCTGCTCTTGAGAGCCGCTGCTGGATTTGAACTGCCAAGCCTGCGGGCCACAGTCCTGCACTCAACCACTTACGCCTGCACTCAACCACAGGGCTCAGCCTTCCATGTCCTCTTCTGAATCCAATTCTGTATGCTTCTGACAGCCCTCTATTGCTGTCCTGCTGCACCATTTTGAATATCTTCAGTAAATTTAGCAGAATATGGCAAAAGAGATTCTGAGGGAAGTATGATCCATGGTCTAGAGATGAAGAGATGATCTGGATAACCCAGATATCATCACCAAGGTTCTTACAAGTGAAAGAGGGAGGCAGGGGAGCCAAACCAGAGAGAGGTCTAAAGATACTACATTGCTGGTTTTAAAGATAGGGGAAGGGGTCACAGCCAAGAAATGCAGGGGGCCCCCAAAAGGAAGAAAAGTCAAGTGAATGGGTTCTACCCTAAAACCTCCCCAATAGCCCTGCTGGCACCTAGATTTTAGTCCAGAGAGACTCATTCAGACATCTGATCTCCAGAGTTGTAAATAAATCCATGTGTGTCTGATTAAGCTGCTAAGCCAAGAGTGTGGTCCTCTGTTACAGCTTCAATAGGAAACTGATATATCATGGTGACTAACCAAATCGAGATATGCATTATGCCCGACATACACCCCAGATTGTGAAGACTCTGGATGCGGGAATTTCTTTCATTGTTCACTAATATTTTCATGTGAGTGGCATGAGGGAATGATTAAAAGTCATAATTTTAGTAATATACTCAGTAAAAGAGAGTATCAAAACCAGTGGTGGGGGGCTGAGCCCCGGTGGCGTAGTGGTTGTGCATGGGACTGCGGCCCACTGGGATGGAGATTCAATTCCAGCTCCACGGAGCAAAGGCTGGGCCTCCTACTCCCACCACCTGAGGGTAGTGATGCCCAAACAAACAAACAAACAAACAAAAAAAAACAGTGGTGCGTGTGGTGGTACCAGGAGGGTGGAATGGAAAGGGGTAACCAATTGCAGGGATCTACATATGATCTCTCTGGAATAGGGACAGTAAGGAGGTGGTTGAAGGGACACAGCAGACTGAGTATGATATGAAAAAGTAAAAACAATGTGTAAATTATTAAGGATTCAGGGGGAAGGGGCAGGGGGAGGAAGGGGAAATATGGTGAGCTGGTACTGGGGGCCTAACTGGAGGGAGGATGTTTCGGGGGTGATGATGGCAACAGGTGTGCAAATATGGTATGCATACAATTGACGTGTGTGTTGATCATGATGGGAGTTATATGGGCCCCCAATGGAATGATTTTTTTAAAAAAGAGAGGGAAAGAGGAGCCTATACCAAGGGCTCAAGTAGAAAATATTTGGAAATGAAGATGACAACATGTGTATAAATATGCTTGATACAAAGGATGTATTGAAAGTTATAAGAACTGTAAGAACGGCTGAGCCCCCGTGGCGTAAGTGGTTGAGTGCAGGACTGCGGCCCGCAGGCTTGGCAGTTCAAATCCAGCAGCAGCTCTCAGGAGCGGCGCTGGGTGGTGCCCATAACCACCAGAGGCAGTGATGTCCACAAAAAAAAAAAAAATTCATTTCACATGGTGTTTGGCTTTGCTGTCTTAAACATGGTGACAAGGAAAGTTTGAGTTCCACGTGTCACCGGCATAGTTTTGCCACTGGCCAGCTCGAGAGGACTGACGTCAGTGCCTTGCCTAGAGGGAGCAGGTCTCCCCAGGTGGACCTCTGCCAGCTCTGCTGCAATTGTGCTAGATGAAAGCAGAATCGGACACACACTGTGGGTGGGGCGGCCTGTGGTAGGCAAGACTCCCTGCCTCTGCTCTCCCACTGCCCTCTGCCTAGGGTAAGCCAGTCCCTGGGCCAGCACAAGTCCCTGCAAGAGGTGACTGGTGAATGACTGGATCTGAAACCTGCCTGGTGTGAAGGGCCCCCAGGGCTGCCACACTCTGCCAGCAGGGATCTTGGGAGACTTGAACTCTGTAACTTGGGGCCTTCGGGATCTGCAGTGACCTTCCCAACACCCCTGGCCAATACATCTGATCGTAACCTGCATGTTTGCAGATGATGAACTGGACTATCTTTGCAAACTGAGAGGTGGCAGAGCTGGACCAAGCAAAGTAACTCTTCCTGCCTCCCAGAACCTTCACACTGAGCAGGGCCCAGAGCTGTGAGCCTGGCCTACTTCATGCAGGGTGACTGTCAGGTCAGAGGCAGCCTTTCTCGGGGGTGCTTCATGCCTTGGAAACTGTTGTTAAGCAAAAGAAAAGAGAAGAAATCCATCTGGAAGGCTGTGGATAGGCAGAAGAATAAGCCATAAGTCAACCTCTCCTAATGAAATGGGTCAGAATAATAAAAGCAGAAATAGTAACTAGACACACACACAAAGGACCGCCTTCTTGTGAACAGGAAAGCTGGGCAACAGGGAAGCTTAGGTCCCAGTCCCTTAGTCTCTTAGAGGGCTGTGGCTTCTCTATCTCTAATTGTGCCTCCCTTGATACTTCTAACGCTCAGAACTGTAAGATAATACAGATTGCCACTAAATATACGATCATTTATTACAGCAGTCATGGGAAAGGAATATAGCTGTTGGGGGGACAAGTGTACAGAATTGAGATGTGCTGAACTTCTCAAATACACATCAGATGATGCTTACTTGGCATTTAAAAAAAATGTTGGGATGGGGAGAGAGAGGAAAAAGAGGAGGTGATACACATCTGTCAGTGTAAGGCATGAAATAATAATAATAATTTATATATCATCAAGGGTTCATGAGGGAGGGGGAAGGAGGGAGGGAGGGGGGAAATGAGGAGCTGATACTAAGGGCTCAAGTTGAAAGAAAATGTCTTGAAAATGATGATGGCCACAAATGTACAAATGTGCTTGATAGGATGGATGGATGGATGGATGGATTGTGATCAGAGTTGTATGAGCCTCCAATAAAATTACTGGAAGGAAAAAAAAAAGGAGGAGCTGATACCAAGGGCTCAAATGTTCAGAAAATGATGATGACAACATATGTACAAAGATGCTTGATACAATTGATGTATGGAATGCTATATGAGCTCCCGATTAAATGATTTTTAGAAGAGTTTAACGGTCATAAACAGTTTGCGCTCCACCTGCTGTTTTTTGGATTCACTAGGCTCACGGGCACCAGGGCCGGAGACGAGTGAGCCCTCGGTAAGTCTTAGGTTCTGGAGCTACACGTTGGGCCGATCAAGAACCACAGGGTCAGCAGTTCAAAAGGCTGTCTAGTTCCCTAAAGAGTCCCAGTCTCAGAAATCCACATGGGAAGGCCCACCCTGTCCCTTAGGGTCCCAATGAGTCGGGAAGCGCAGGCCACACCAGGAAGCTTCCATTTGCGTTATTCTCTATCAAGGACTTAGTGAGTGTCGAGCACTTTGCTGAGCAGTTACATACATGCTCTCACGGGAACATCATGTAAGGGAAAGAAACCCAGCCCACGGCCTCGTCTCATGCGCCTCCTCTTTCCTGGAACGCCCCCAGCCCTGCTTCCTTCTTTATTAAGGACCACCTCTGAAATCCCACCCATTTTCACGTCTGTAACCCTGTTTGCTCCCTGCTGCAAAGTATAAAAGCAATGCTTGCCCACCATTCTGGGCCCAGAACTTCCACAACGCTAGTCCCTTCTGGGTGCCTAGTGAATTACATATTCCTCTTTCAAGTTCTCCAAGAGGGTCGCCTGGCCATTTCCAAGCCAAGGTTTTGCTGTGACAATCACAACCACCTCACAAGATAGCTGCTCTGGCGACAGCAGACAGGACACTGAGGCTGAAAAGGGGGTGGTTACTATTCAAGGTCAGGGACTAGTGAGGATCAGAACACAGGGTGGGACTCCCGTTAGTGAGAGACACCCCCAGACCATGCATTTTGTCCATTTAACGTGGAAGGTTTGTCATGTTTCCAGAGTTGTCCACTGTTACCCATAATTTTAGAGCAGTTTCCTCATAGCCTCAAAAGAAACCCTTCACTTTTTCCCGATCACCCATCTCACACGGTCCTCATCCTCCCTGACTTCAGGCAGCATTACTTTGCAGCGCTATAGATTTGCCTATTTTTGAGTATGTTATATAAACGGGGATTTACAAGATATGGTCTTTTGTGACTAGCTTTTTCTTTTTTTTAATATTATTTTCTTAAAAAAGAACTGATCAACATTCAAGCTTTTCCAGGGGTAGCGGATGATATCGAAGGAAGAAAACCAAACTGCTCTATAACAATTAGAATACTTGACAAACAGACGGAGCACTGGAAGCACTCACGAGTCTACGCTAAGAAAATCTGAAGACAACAGGCTGGTCGACAGACGGGGAGAGATCCATATTTGTATCCATTCCAAAGAAAGGTGGCCAACAAAATGCAGAAAGCATCTAACAATGCCACTGGCATCATGGAAAATAACATTTTGCCCAAGATCTTAAAGAATGGTCGTTTTAGGTTTCTGAGTGGTTTATACCTTGGGGTTCTTGCTTCCCAACGCTGAAAGAATTCACACAACAGAAGTGCTTTTGTAAATTCAAGTGACTTTTATGAGAAAAAGAGGGGTTTCGGGTATTAAAAGGAAATCCCAGGGAACAAGAACAGGAAATCCCAAAAGGGTGCCCTGAGAAAGGCGCCTGCAAAGAGGAGTCAAAGAGGAGTCAAAAAACAAAAAAAAAACAAGCCACTTTCTGTGGCAGTCTCTTAGCTCCTCCAGCTGGAGAGGTGTGGTTGAAGGTTTGGCCCAACCTCATTGCCTGAGTTTAAGCGCACCCGGGTGATATCAGGTGGCTGGGCCAAGTCTGTGCACCCAGATGGACCTCCCACCTGGGCCTCGGAGACTTGTATCTGAGCATGCTCAATTTGGGGCTTTCCATAGGTGTCTAATTAATGTGCCTGATTTCTTTCCAACCCCTTTGTTGTGCCCTTATGCAGGCGCTGGAGTGACAATCCCCCATAGTTCCTAGTCTGGCCACCTGACGGTTGCAGCTATACAACGACGGAGAGCTGTCAGAAATAGAAGTTGGATTCTAAAAAGGACATGGGAGGAGGAAGATCATTGCAGGCATCAGATGGATCTTGACTAAATTCAGAGACTACCAGAAAGATGTTAACTTGTGTTTTGTTGACAATGCAAGGCGTCCTAACACATAAGGCTAACATTGTGAAGAACAGGAACTCCAGAGAAGCTAATTGTGCTCTTTCAGAAACTGTGCACGGATCAACAGGCTGTTTCCTGAACAGAAGGAGGAGATACTGCATGATTTAAAAGCCAGAAAAAGTGTGTGTCAGGGTTGTATCTTTTTATCATATTTATTCATTTTGTATGCTAGGTAAATAATCTGAGAAAATGGGTTATAGGAAGAAGGCAGCATTAGGATTGGAGGAAAGTTCATTGACTATAATATGCAAATGACGAAACCTTGCAGTACTGACTACAGCCTTCCTTATGAATTACAACTCAATGGGAAGAAAACAAAAATCCTCACAACTGGGCACATAAATACTCTCACGAGAAGCATAGAAAATATTTAATTTGTCAAATCATTTGACTTGACTCACAATCAATGCTCATGGAAGCAGAAGGAAAGAAACCAAATGATGCATAACATTGGGCAAATCTGCCACAGACGCTATCTTCAAAGTGTTGAAGAGCAGAGGTGTCACTTTGAGGACCTCGTCTGCATAGGAGAGCTGCACAATGAGTAAGGGAGACCCCAGAAGAATCGATGCCTTTGAATGATCGTGTCGACAAAGAATATGGAACGTACTATCAACTGCCAGAAGACTGTGGGGCTCTCTCCTGGAGAAAGTACAGCCAAGAAGCTCCTTATAAGTAAGCAAGGGGGCTGAGCCCCGGTGGCATAAGTTGAGTGCTGGACTGAGGCCCACGGGCTTGGCAGTTCAAATCCAGCGGCGGCTCTCAGGAGCAGCACTGGGTAGCGCCCACGACCACTAGAGGCAGTGATACACCCCCAAAAACAAACAAAGACAAAATAAGTAAGCAAGGACAGTGGGACTTGCCTCCTGTACTTTGGACGTCTTATCAAGAGAGACTAGTCCCTAGTATTTTCTCATTTATCTACCACCCCTTGTACAGGAGAAGGTCAATGATGATAAATTTCCATCATGGCAGTAGCAATCACTTCAAGCAGAGCAATCGTATGGATGGCACTGGACCAGGCAGTGACTCATTCTGTGCTACATCAGATAGGAGTGGGCACCTAACAACATTATTTTCCATTTAATATGATGATGAGCAACTTTCCCTACATGTCACAAAGAATTCTATCAAAAAGTCATTACACATGGTGGTATTGTATGCCATTATATGAATGGGCCATAATTAATTAAAAGGCTTTGTTGTTAGAAAATTAAGCTGTATTCAACTATGGTTAGCATTTGTGTACTTAAGGTACCTTTGACTATAGGCAAGGAGAGGTGCTAGGAAGTGCTATGACGGGATCAAAGTATATAAATATTTTCAAGCCACTAGGTACATTTTAAAACTTGCTTTTCAAAGAGAGATATCAGTTTAAACATTGCCCAGCAGTGTGTCACAGTGTATACTTGCTAATTTCCTAAATGACAAATAACATTTCAGAATTATAACAGAGATATTGTGCTGTTTGGGGAAGATGACACTTTTGCAAAAGCTTATTAATCATTATTTTACAGTTTTCATCATTAATTATATATACATGTAGATATGCCTTATACCTGATTTTCTATACAAATGCTGTGGTGATTTCTAAATTTTATTTATTTATTTAGATTTTAAAAAATCATTTTATTGGGGGCTCATACAACTCATTGCAATGCATACATCCATCCATTGTGTCAGGCACAGTTGTTCATCATTCTCAAAACAATTGCCTTCGACTTGATCCCCTGGTATCAGCTCCTCATTCCCCCCCACTCTCCATCCTACCCCCTGATAACTTATAAACCATTGTTTTTCCATGCCTTACTCTGGCTGATGTCTCCCCTCACCCACTTTTCTATTGACTGATCTCCAAGGAGGAATTAATAAGTAGATGCTTGTAGTCAGTTCCCCCTTTTTACCCCACCTTTCCCCCACCCTCCTGACATCGCCACTCTCACCACTGGTCCTGAAAGGATCATCTATCCTGGATTCCCTGTGTTTCCAGTTCCTATCTGGACCAGTGTACATCCTTTGGTCTAGCTGGATTTGTAAGATTGAATTGGGATCATGATAGTGGGGGGAGAAAGCATTTAAGAACCAGAGGAAAGTTGTATGTTTCATCGTTGCTACACTGCACTCTGTTCATCTCCTTTCCATGACCCTAAGGGGCTGTCCAGTTGCTTGCAGATGGGCTTTGGGTCCCCACTCTGCACTCCCCCTTACTCACAGTGATATGATTTTTGTTCTTTGATGCCTGATCCCTTCGACACCTCGTGATCACACAGGCTTCTTCCGTGTGGGTTTTGTTGCTTCTGAGCTAGATGGCCACTTGTTTACCTTCAAGCCTTTAAGACCCCAAATGCTCTGTCTTTTGATAGACGGGCACCATCAGCTTTCTTCACCACATTTGTTTATGCACCAGCGTTGTCTTCTGCAATTGTGTCAGGGAGGTGAGAATCATGGAATGCCAGTTTAATAGAACAAAGTGTTCTTGACTGGGTTGATTTTTGTTTTATGATTTTTGCAAGCATTCATCACAAAGTCTAATAATTTGTCTTACTTTACTGGATGTCTAATTTTAATAATTGTAAAAATAGGTATATTTTCTTTTTAATGGAGTTGCATCTCTTATTATTTAAATTGTTCCTTTGTATCCAAATAATGTCAGTAGGTGAATTAATAGTCTTTTTTTAAAAATTGGTAGTCTTGGGCTGAGCCCCGGTGGCATAAGTGGTTGAGTGCGGGACTGTGGCCCACGGGCTTGGCAGTTCAAATCCAGCAGTGGCTCTCAGGAGCAGCGCTGGGTAGCGCCCACGACCACCAGAGGCAGTGATGCCCACCAAAAAAAAAATTGGTAGTCTTATACCAATGTCAATTTCCTGATTTTGAAAATGTCCTATGGTTAGGTAACATACCATCATTATATAAAGCTAGGTAAGAGATACACAGGATGCTATCATATAGCCAGAGTAGAACATTTCTATTAGGATTTCCAAGTCTCCAAATCTTTTTTTTTTTTTTTGTGGGCATCACTGCCCTGGTGGGAGTGGGAGGCCCAGTCTTGCTCCTAGAGAGCTGTTGCTGGATTTGAACCGCCAACTCTGTGGGCCGCAGTCCCGCACACAACCACTGCGCCACCAGAGCTCAGCCTCCAAGTCTCTAAATCTTTATGGGCGCAGACCACCTCAACTTTTCCCATCGCAGAGTTGCTGGTGGTTTTGAACCACTGACCTTGTAGTTAACAACCCAAGGTAAAATCCACCACACTATAACAAGACTTGTCACACCACATTTTAAAATATACTATAAAGCTATGACAAGCACTGGTGACATCATGCTTGTCAGCGAGTGCTAAGCAGAAGGTCAGTGGCTTGACCCCACCAGCTGTTCCTGGGGAGTAAGATGTAGCAGGCTGCTTTTGCAAGGCCAGAGAGCATTGGACGCGCTGAGGAGCGTGTCTGCTCAGACTTTTGGAGTGACTATGAACTGGAATTACCTCTACCGGAGTGGGCTTTAGAAGACGTTCTGAATAATTCAAACATAGCAGTAAAGTTTGGGTGGATCCCTGATGACCCAGCGGTGAAAACACTTGGCTTCTGAACCAACAGATCAGTGGTTCAAACCCACCTGCGATTCCAAGGGAGAAAGATGTACGTCTGGAATCAACCCTCACAGCCTCAGAAGCCCAAGGGAGACTCACAATGTCACCAAGCGTCTACGTGGACTTGATGGCATTGAGTTTGGTTTTTCCGGTTTTGTAATGTTTAAGAAATGACACTCGAGTCACTCAGACTCCAAAGGCAAGGAACTGACCATTTATGAACCCAAATTCCCTTATGTTTTTTTTTGGGGGGGCATCACTGCTCTCCGGTGGTGGGAGTAGGAGGCTCAGCCCCACTGCTGGAACTGAACCTCTGTCCCAGTGGGTCGCAGTCCTGCGTACAACCACTACGCCACCGGGGCTCAGCCCCCCGCCTTATGTTTTTAAAAATTGCAAATAATATTAATATATTGCATCATATCTTAAATTCTGAGCACCCTGGTTTGGACCCCCTTTGGGGGTCGAATGATCCTTTCACAGGGATTGCCTAAGACCATCGGAAAACATATTTCTGAGACACCACTCCTGTATCTGTCTCCAGGCGGGTCTGCCCACATGCAGATGTGGCAACACATACGAATACCCAGCATGAAGACTGCTACTCAGGCTACACCATGCTTCAAGACAAAATTTCATTTATTTGTCATTAGAAATATACATTTCAGGCTGATATCAAGGACTCAAGTGGAAAAGTGGATATTTGGAGAATGATAACAGCAGACACGTGAAGGTGCTTGACACAGTACATGTATTTATGTATTGTGAAAAACGATGTACAAGCCCCCAATAAAATGATTTTAAGAAATTTAAAAAAAGAAATATTTCGCAATATATACTGACATACTGCTTTTGCAATTAATCTCTGTGCTTTAATTATGTCCTATTTATAACAATGAAAATATATCCTACCTGTCAGATATTTACATGATGGTTCATAACAATAGCAAAATGACAGTAATAAAGTAGCAAGGACATTCATTTTATGGTTGAGGGTCACCACAACATGAGGAAATGTATTAAAGGGTCGAGGCACGAGGCAGGTTGAGAACCACTGCGCTAGATGGTAGTAACATTTACAGAGTCCTCACAATGAGTAAACCTCTATTGAGTGCTTTCTGATCATTGACTAAGGACGCAGATCATCTTGCCCTCAGGCAGAGGCATTTGGAGGCCACTCCACAACCCTGCCCCCCACCCCCACCCCAGGCAGCCCAGAGAGGGCCAGTCTCTCTCAGAGGGATTTGCCTAGACCTGTAGGTCCTCCTACAGCCCACGGGTTACTTACTCGTGAGTCGTCATCTATCCGTCTCACCCAGAACGCCCTGCACCAATTTTGTAATCCCCTTGATCTAAAGGTTTCTGAGCCCCGTGCATGGTCCTGTTCCTGCTTCTGTCGTCCACGTCCGCCATGTCGTAACTCGTTTCCCAACTGTGAATCTTAGAAGCCATTTTAACCTCATGTCCGTGGACCCTCTCATCCAGATGTTGTCTGTATCTTGTGTTGGCTTTGTCTCTTTTAAGACTTGTTAAATTTTCTCTTTAAATAGCATTTGGGGTCAGGTCTATTTTGTACCCTCAATAATGGAAAACAATTTTCTACCTTGTTGAGCTGCCATGAGGAAGAAATAAAATGTTTAATATAAACTCCCAGTTGAGAGTCCTTAGGTAGCATTGGCCTGCTAACCTCAAGGTCAGCACTTCAAATCCACAAGTCTGCTCCTCAGGAGAAACCTCTAGTTTCAGAAAGCCACAAGGACAGTTCTACTCCGTCTGACAGGGTCATTATGAGTCAGAATGAACCCCATGACAGTGGGTGAGTGAATACTTCCAGATCTAGGTTAAATAGCAGTAATCTTGGACATCCTTCTCTAGTCCTGAATATAACTGCTGTTTTAGGCCAGGTTGACTAGAGAAACAAATCCAGTGACAATTCATAGATGTGTGGGAAAGAGCTTCGTAACAAGCAGTCATCATGCATCAGTGAAGCATCCCAGCACAGTCCAGCCAAAGTCCAAAAGTCTGATATTAGTCCATAAGACCTTCTTCAGACTCACACAGTCACATGCAATGATGGAGCATGTAGGAAGATCACAGGCCAGAGGGTGTAAAGTCTTGTGGATCTAATCAATCCTCTTGGAGATCCAGCAAGCCTCAGAGTGGCTTATTGGCATGAAGGTGAAGGGTCAGGGTGCATGCGAGAGAGAAGGTTCCCAGGATCCTCCTTATGAGAAGACCAAGTCATAAGGAGGTACCAGCAGGCTGTGATCAGATGGACTGATTGACAGGCTAGACTCCGCCTGTGCACTTCCACATATCAAGTTGACATGAAATTATGCAACGACCACAATTGTTAAGCAGGAAGTCGTCCTACCTATAACACAAACACAAGGGATCCCTCCTTAAGGCAATGTCTTTCCTTTGAAAAGCGGGAGACCTCGGAGAGTAGTGAACAGAGTAAAGTTGGCGAGGTAGTTGTTTCCATGCTTTGTTTTCATGAGCGGAACATCCAGCTTTCTATATGTCTTGGCAACTCCGGGAGCTGAGGAGCGGGGCTCCAGGCAGCCAGGGTTGACTGAAGCTCAGTGTCCTTAAAGATGGGGATGGAAAGCCCATTGCGTGTGGAGTTCTGGAACGGACTCTAATCCTGACTGATTCCTCTTTAGCCCTGTGACCTTGGGCAAGTTTCATGGTCACATCGATGCGCCCGACTCTCATCAAAGGCAGAATTGGGAACACATGAAGGTCAGTTTAGGCTACACACGCAAAGGAAAAGCCCCAGCACTTAATGTTAGCAAAAACTGGTGCTCCAGTACACTGTGTGCCAGTTTATTTAAGGAGGGGCTTCGTTAAATCTTTCTACCAATAAGTCCTTGGTACTCAGTAAAGGTCACACACTCATCCTGTGCTCCTGCTACCTGCTATGCACCTGGCTCTGGTGAGCAGTGCCACTACCGGGCCCAGCTGCACCTGGGAGTGCCCAGAAATGGTGAATACACACCCACAAAGGCATCTTTTGGCAGTGAGGCCGGGCCAGGGGCTAACACCAGCGGCCAATTGCCACCACCTTTGTTCCCCTCCTGGACCTGCTGTGAGCATCCAGACACCCACGACCATATGGAATGCATTGAGCCGTGCTTGCATTCTAAATACGGGGTTCAGTTCACTGACACCCCCCCCCACACACACACACCACCCCAAACAGCTTCTTCTCTACATACCTCTGGGATGGAAAGTGGTCTGGAGGGAAGGAGCAGATGGCAATTCCATTGTAGGTGGAGAGAGAGGGGGTGATGACAGTATAGCAGGATCCACCTCGGGCAGAGTAAAATAAAAATGCAAAGGCTGGCCTGAGAGCCCCACCCTACCTCTCAGATCAGCAGGTCTTCTTTTTCCTTCCCATGGTGCCATGTTCTCCGCTCCACACCTGAACCTCCACCTCTCACAGAACAGGTCCTAGTGGATGCATGAATGAGGGGATTACTGACATCGACCCTATGACAGGCAGAGGCCCATGGGATAAGAACTGTCCCTAGAAGTTCAATGGCATCATCTGCAAGTGCTCTCCAGGACACCTGAGGGGGCAAACTTTCTAAAGTGTGAGTGACTCCATCAAGCAAGAGAGTCCCAAGTACTTTCCAGGACCAGGTGGCTGGGACTGGAGAAGAAGCTGTGAGGAGCCAGAGGCTCCCAGGCAAGGCTAGGCCAAGTACAAGGTTGAAGGGTGGAGGGAGCAGAAGAGGCCTGTTGTGCAGCTGCCATCCTGGGAGAGGGCTACAGGGCCTCTCTACTGTGCCCAAGGGCAGAGGCCTGTGACAGACTACTGAGAGACCCCAGGACTGCCTAGAAGCCTTCACATTTTACTCAGCACCTGGGACTTCCTTCTCAGTCTCTACCCCAGTTGAACGGAGGGAGAGTACCCTCACACATGACGCATGGGATCTTTATTAGGCTATTAGAAAATAACATTAATATCTAACAGGGTGTCAGTTATGAAGTGTCTTTTATAGCGACTCTGACCCAATAGGTACTGAGATTAGCCCCCCCACCTCACCCCATTAAACAGATAAAAGAAGCTGAGGTTCAGGGTGATTAAATGATTTGGCTAAGGTTCTAGAAGCTAGGAAATGACAAGGCAATTATGATCTTCTCTAAACTGTCATTTTCCTCTCTAGCACCCTGGCCCTCGTTTCCTGAACACCTGCTTCTCACAGTTCTGGGCAGGGTTTAAAGATGAATCATTCAAGTAGTCATTGATGCAGCAAACTTGCTTTTTGAGCCCTCGCTACACTTTATGGGCTTCTTTATGTATAGCACACCTCATCCAGAGAGCACTTACCTACTTGATATACAACCAGAGACTACACAGTTTTACAAGGATGGCCAGGTGATGAGTGGCAAATGGAAACTAGCAGTTGGGAAGGCTAGAATCATCCAGGTACACAGAGTGTGGACCGTGAGGTTCTCCTGCATGACACAACCTGTCCCCTGAGCTTTCCGGAGGCCCAAACTCAACCT
>PVJH01036854.1:0-18450 GCA_004026705.1 Nesogale talazaci | reverse complement strand
TCCCAGTTAAGAAAGCATACTGTATAATTCCCTGTCTCTTCTCTCGATTGCTTTGTTGTATTCTGCTCTTCTTCACTTTCTGGTTTAATCACAGCAAGTTCATTACTATCACTAATTTTTTCTGGAAACTATAATGATACTTCTCATTAACCCACCTTCTCGAGTGTTTCTAGAATAGTTTTCTTTTTCCGCTTTGTGAGTCAGGTGCAGGGTTACAGAGCAGATGAGCAGTTTCACGGTTAGCAGTGGATAGACATTTTGTTTCATCTCATCCATTGCAGCCCGCTGATGTATCCTCACTTCTCCCACCTCCCCTCTGTGTCCCTGTCGCTTTCCTTCCCGACCCTTCTGAACTTTGTCCTTGGGTAAATGCTCAATAAAATAAAACCTTTTCTTCTTAATGGTTGGTTTTCCTCAAACAGGGGTGAGTTCAGTTCCTAAGGGCCTCAGTCTTGGGTGTGCTACCGGCTTTTGTCTGACCAGTAAGCCTGGTTTCTTGTGTGATTTTAAGTTCTGTTTCACCTTTTTCCTACTCCACCCAAGATGTTCCATTGTGGTCCTTTTCAGAGCAGTTAGTATATCCGTAGTTTCTCTTTGATCACCTTAAAGGATTTATGCCATTCAGAACTCCCTTGGGATGTTGTCAGAGGAAGGCCCTTCCCCAAACCCACTGTGGTCGAGTCAGTGCCGAGTCCTGGTAAGCCGGGAGGACAGAGCAGGAACGGCCCCTGAAGAGCTCCGAGGCTGTCATCTTTACAAAGAGCTGCCACAGCCTTCTCCTGGGCGTGCCTGGTGGATCTGAACCACCAGCCTCATGGGCAGCAGCCAGCACTGCGCTCCCAGGGCCGGACCTTAGGAAAAATAGTGTTCACGCAGCTTATTATGGACACAGTCTATGGCAGGTGTTATGCGTATATAATATTATAATATAATATAATCACTCAGATGATAATTTATCAAGTCAGAGAGGCAGTTCTACTCTGTCCTGTGTAGCGTTGTTCAGAGCTGGGCTTGGCCGAATGCCTTGGGTTGGGGGCATGCGTGTAATTCATCCAGCAGAAGTTTTTGTGAAGAAAAGAGCCTTAAAGATAATTTATATACCTTGTGATAACTTTTCTTTGAAAATTATTCATAGAAAGCTTTGTCTTCATCAATATATTTCTCAAAAAATTTTTCCCCGGAGGTACAACTTTATAGAATACAAACTTACATACAGAGTTTTACACAATACAGATTGTACCCATTCCGAGTGCAGTGTGACGAGTCTCAGCCCTTTACCAGGCTGTGCAGGTGTTGCCTTCCTCCAGGTTAGGTCCCATCTCCACCCCTGTCTCATTAAGCCCTTCCTGGACCTCTCATGTCCCTGGACGCGGATGTCTGTGACCGTCCCTGTCTTGCTTCTCTCCATCCATTTCTGCCTAGTTGGTGTGCTAGCATTCACACGCTGACAATTCCCAATCCCAGCCAGTCTTCAACTCCTCCTGCCTTAGGGATTGGGTGATAGCTCCCTCTATGTATTTTTTAGACTCTACTAGCATTTTAAGCTTCTCCACTCTCCAGTTCTCTAGTCACGATCTAATCTAAAGAAATGACACAGTCATTTCACTTGGTGACCTTTAATATAAAAGGGCACAGGCTCACAAAGAGTAAAGAGAAGGCAGAGGAATGTAGAAACAGCTGACAGGGGGAGCAATCACTACCCAAGGGCGGAGAAGGAGCCCTTCAGGAGAGAGCTGTGGCCCGGGCGTGATGGTGAAGTCCTCTGAGGCTGCGGAGCTCCCTGAGGGCGTCCTTGCCCACAGTCCTAACTGGAAAACCCGAGGGAAGCTGTCCCCAGGAGAGTGCTGGGGCTGAGCGCTCACGACCTCTAGCAGGTGCGGCTCATGAGACGGCAGGCAGGGCTGTTTTCCGGAGATTCCTCTCGTGCTTACTGTGTGGCAAGCCCTGCCTATGGAGTGGAGCCTGGAGCACACCCCCACTGAGAAACAAGTGCTTTCCTCCTCCTCCCCCCGGTCCCTCCAGTGCCCTCTACTGACAGAGCTTTCCATAGCAAATGGCAGCTGGCCAGGAAGGCATCCTGACGGACTGGGCACCTCAGACCAGGCAGACGCCACATTAATAACTAACTCTCTATAAGGCAGCAGTTCTCTCAACTTGTGGGTTGTGACCCCTTTGGGGGTCGAATGACCCTTTTACAGGGGCCTCCTGATTCATAACAGTAGCAAAATGGCAGTTATGAAGAAGCAACGAAAATAATTTGATGGGTGGGGGATCACCACACATGAGGAGTTGAATGACAGGGTGGCTGTGAACCACTGATGTAGAGAGTTGGGGACTTCACTGCTGTTTCCCTCATCCTACTACTCTCCTTTGTCAGTTACTCCCAGGCTCCCTCAAACACCGATTCTTGTGGAAATCCCTTTTTCCAGCGGTTCCTTGAGTCCACACTCACAGACCTCGGACTGTGTTGAGTTCCCAGGTGCACCGAGTACCCACCTTGCCTGCCAACAGGGCAGCAGCATGGAGACCACCTCTCAGACGAGCCCCACCTGCGGGGAGGAAGTTGGCTGTCTTCACATACTGTATTATAAATTGTTCAGGTTTTGCTAGGATAAGATTTTCATTTTTTCTTTCCACTACCACTGTCTGATAGACAGTAATGTCTTTTCCTTGTAACATGTCTTTTTTTTTTTAAAAAAAAAACACCTTCCCTACCCGCTGCAGTGAATATTTGTAGCTTTATCCTATCTCAAAGATCAGAAGCATTTGAATTTAGTTCCCTTAGGGGGAAATGTATTTGGTTTTGCACAGTACTGATAGAATTTTTTTAAGGCATCACTGCCCTCTGGTGGTTGTGGGAGAGAATTTTTTTTAATTATGTTAACTTCTATTCAAAAGGCAAGCATTCGCATTTCTTTCTCAAGTTCCCTCATTTGAGGTACACTGATTCATCTAGTTGAATAGTTTTTTTCTTTTTCTGCATCATGCTTTGTTCTTTCATCTACATCCCTGACTTGTATTTCAGTCGCCTCAATGGAATGGTCCACTTGAACTGACCAGAGAGAGTCCGCAGCAGGCCTGGCAAGGGCTGGTCTCCAGGGCATGGCCTCCGTCAGGGATGCTGCCTCCCCCACCCCCACCCCCACCCCCACCGCCAGCGAGCTCTCCCTCAGCGGCCGCGTGGTTTTCGTGCTCATGGAGGCGCTGTGATCACCGAGCAGAGCTGTTTGTTCTTGCCTCAGACGAGGAGGCCTTCGTTCCTTGAGAGTGCAGACGTCTGTGATGACAGTGGCTGCCATGTCAGCCAGCCCCGCTCCCATTGGCAGCGTTTCCTCTAATGACCAAGCCAGAAAGTCACCAAGCAAATTAGCCCTTGACATGAAGTTCTCTCTCTCTCAGAGTCTCTCATTTCCCCCTCCCTGCCACTCGCAAACAAATTTGTTTGCTTTTTGTCTGTGGCCCATTAGGCTTCAGAAATGCTTTCTAAGAACTTGTTGTCAACATCACTGAGACAAGGAGTGAGCAATGACAGCAGGCAGGCAGGGGCAGGAAAGGGCAAACGGAAACAAGAAGTGGGAGAGCTTTGTTACCTTGAAGCGACTGCAGTCAACGTCAAGAAATAAAACGTGTGTGCGTTGTCGGAAGGAAAGCTAATTCTCTCTGTAACCTTTCACCCAAACTACAATAAAAAGGGCTAGAAAAAAAGAAAACAAACGAAAAAGTGTTGAAAGAGAATGTTTGAGACCAAACCATTTCTGATGAGCTGGTTTTTTGAAGCCTACTCAGTTTTCCTTTCTCTCACTAGCACTAATTGGAACAAATAGACAACTAGTAGCTGGTTGGTGAGGGCCAGCAGTTGAAAACTGCCAGCCATTTCCCTGGAACTCCCCTAAGGAGTTCCAGTCGCCGAGACCCACGGGGACGCATGGTGCTAGCCTGTCCCACACCAGAGTGTCTGCAAGGTTGCATCGGCGCCTGATGGCAGTGGATCTGGCCGGGTGTGATGAGTCATACTTGGCTCGACGCAGCACTCAACTACGATGACGGCATGTTCATGTGGAGGCACAAAGATGAGGCGTGGAGTTCCCTGTAGTGAAATAAAACAGACAAGCTACTTTTTTTGGGGGGGGGGGAGGGGGTTATCACTGCTCTCCGGCGGTGGGAGTAGGAGGCCCAGTCCCACTGCTGGAATTGAACCTCCGTCCCAGTGGGCCGCAGTTCCGCGCACAACCACTACGCCACCGGGGCTCAGCCCCAGACCAGCTACTTTTTGTCACCGCCTTTTAAGGTTTTCTGTGCTTAGGGAACATACGAAAATGAATCGACAGATTTCAATAAGGATCTTATAATCTAGCTTTACATATAACTACATGTATGTAAGCTTACACACGCAGGAAATGTGATGAGCAATACGCTGCTCATGGCCGGGTGCAGCCCTCTGCTGTGGGGCTCAAGCATGGTGGATTGATCCTCTGGGAGGACTGCATGAACAGGGCACCGTCTTCTCGCTGAGCACGGGAGGAAGTTGGCAGTGAAGCTCACGACAGCAGCCCTGTTTTGTGCACTGCTTGCTGCTTTTGAGCACAATTGCTAGCTTTCACATTCTCCCCCCACTGGTCTCCATCGAACAAGTATTTGAGTAGGGAAGGTCTCTTCTCTGCATGTTCAGGAACATCGCTACTAGAAATCTTCACCGTCCTTGGGCAGAAATAGGCTTGAGAGACTTCCCGAGTTTCCTGGGGCTATTTCTGAGGGGAATGTAGTTAAGGATCTCGCCGACCAGCTCCGTGCTGTCGACAGCCACAAACGGGTGCTGGTTAACAGGCATCTCCAGGGAGTTGCTAAGCCGTCGCAAATTCTTTCCTCTCCTGTGCCATGACATCTCTCCATGAAGTTCTCTTAAGGGTGCAGCAGGCTTCCACTGTTCAGGGACAGTGGCCGCAGTGTAAGAGGCGAGAGTCGAAGTTCTAGCTCCACATCCTTTTAGCGAGTAACCTTCATGAGCCAAGCCCTGTCTTTGCGACCCAAAAGAATTCTCGCAAGAGAACTGGGGGAGAGTTGGCGCATGAGAGAGATCGGAGGCGTGGAGAAGTGCACACGTGCTTCTAGTTGGTCGGGAGGGTGTGTGTCCTCCGTATCGTAGGATGCTTCTTTTCTCCTTCACTGTTGTGCTTCAAACTGGAGTTTGTGCTTTCACGCGAATTTGTAACCACTTTGACTCTGACTGCTGTGCGTTATATCACTAATGCCGCCTGGTGATGGCTCGAATAGAGCCAGTTTCTAAAGTGTGTTAGAGCCGCACTCAGCGGTCTCCACCTAGCCTCCACTGCTTGTCCCGCATAGACCACAGTGCCGGCTGCTGCTCTGAGTGCTTCTCCTGACATGGTTTCCGTCGGCTCTTTCCACCCCTGCGCCTCTCACCCCTGCTTTCTCCTTAGACGCTGACATCCGGCGGAGCACAGCCTCGAACGGCAGGCCCTGTGTTTCCACCCACTCCTTGTAAGTATTTTTTATAAAACCGCGTGACATGTGAAGAAATAGCCCTTACTCTGGGTGTCTGGGTGGGAAAGGCCTGGGTGGAGCCTTCTGCGTGCATGCGGAGGCCAGGTCAGAGTCGGACACCAGCCAGAGACTGGGGAGCCCAGAGGGCGAGAAAGAGAAGATCTTTGGGCTGTGGCCCATGGGTTTGGCAGTTCAAATCCAGCAGCTGCTCTCCAGGAGCAAGGCTGGGTAGCTCCCACGACCACCAGAGAGAGAATATCTTTGGTGTACACAGCGTGCGGGCTCAGGAGGCCAAGCTTGCAGTGTGTCGTGCTCCTGCACTGCTGCCCTCCGATCACACCTGAAAGCAGGTCTCCGGGAAGGGGCCTGATTGTGACTCGGGTTATGAAACCAGGCGGAACAGTTCTGTCTGAACAGCGTGAACCCAGTTAGCGGAGCCAAGGGCTCCCTGGAGAGGAACCAGCACCCGGTAGCTCATGGAACAGTCTTATTCACGGTGCTCTGTTAACAGTCATCACCGGCGCCATTTTCCAGTCAAATCAAAGTTTAGAGAAAGGCAGCGGCCCAAGAGGCCTTAACTAGCAGCACAATAGCCTGGTCACCACGCCGAGCCTAGCTCTTGGAGCGGTAAGACCTGCCATTTCTTCACCCAATCACTTGTCTCTGAGGATGGGCTGAGACATAACAGTTGGGGGGCCGGCGCAGGACCGGGCGGTGTTCCGTGAGTCAGAACCGACTCGGCGCACCCCTCACCAGCGGCTGAAGATGGCGAAGTGGCTGGGGGTGCGGCGGGAGCTCCAGCAGTCCAGATGTCCTTGCGTGCGGCGGCCTCAGATCCTGGGGTGGGAGGGGGGCTGCCGGCTTCCTGCCCCTCCCCAGGGCTCAGCCCTCCCTCCCGGACGCTCCCTTCCAGCTCCCACTACTTCCTGCACTCCACGTCCGCGGAGGCGGTGGCCATGGGGCTCCTGAAGCAGTTCGAGGGGATGCAGCTGCCAGCCGCCTCGGAGCTGGAGTGGCTGGTCCCAGAGCATGATGCACCGCAAAAGGTATAGGCTCTTCTTCAGTTCTGCTGCCCCGTCCCCTGCCCAGCACTAGCAGGCCCTGAGCATTTCCGACCTGCCACTTCTTGGTCCCCGGTGCAGCACGAGCCAGTGTGTTTCCCCCCCACCCCCACCCCGCTGTCCGCCTGTGGAATGAATGAAAGCTTGCCTGGTCTTCCCGGCAGGCGTCAGAATAGGAGTTGCAGGCTCCCTGGCTCACCAGACCCAAAGGCGTCACTTCTGAGGTGCCAGTGCCTTTGAGACGCCTGGGAAAGAGAAAGGAGAGCTGTTCAGATTCTTCCTTGCTCCGCAGTTTGAGTCTTTACAGCATGAAGATTGCCTCCTCACGTACCAGGCGTGCTAGGGCAGGAACAGGGGAGCATCAGCAATGGGCGCCACCACCCTGGAATGGCCCTGGCGTCTACAGCCAGGCTCCAGCGCCATCCTGACTGTGGGCATGACCGTAGGAGAGACCAGTCCCTAGGGGAGGACATCCCCCTTGGTGACAAGGAGGGGCAGTGCAAATGAGGGAGAGCCTCAGAGCGACGATGGACAGCGTGGCCGCCACAGGGGGTTGACGCAGAGCGACAGTTGTGAGGGCGGCATTTCATTCTGTTGTGCACGGGGGTCCTGTGAGGCTGCTGTCACCACCACCACAGTACCTTGTGGCTCGTTGGAAAGGCCCAGGTTCCCGGGCGGGGCCCTAACCCGTGGTCTGTCTGGAACGCCTTCCTGTGACCGTTGTGCCCTGACCAGGTCAGGCGGGAGTCCTCAGACCTCCCACAGTAGGTCCAGCCCATGCTTTCTCCTGCAGCTCCTACCCTTCCCCGATTCGCTACCCATCTCACCCGATGACGGGCAGCATGCCGACATCTACAAGCTGCGGATTCGTGTGCGTGGGAACCTGGAGTGGGCTCCGCCCCGGCCTCAGATCATTTTTAACGTTCACCCTGCTCCCACGTGAGTCCAGCAACCGCCCTCTGGAAAGCGGATCTGCCCTCTTGTCTCTTCCTCCGCCTGGAACCCCGTTGCTCTGGAACGGCAGGGGGAAGATGCTGAATCCTGTCCTGAGATCCTACTCTTGCCCTCCCCTTCCTTCCTGGAGCTGTCCTGAACCAGCTCCATACAAACCGGCCTCCTCACCCAAGGCCTGCGCCCCAGTTGTTCTCTGAGCCTACTGTCTTTTATATTTTCTTCTCTGTGGATACTGCACGCTCTTCTCCCCATTGTCCTCTTTCCCATCCATGTGAGTCCGAGTAGACTAGAGAAACAAATTCATAGACAAGCATGTGTGTATAAGGGAGAGGTTTATGTATGAGAGCAACTGAACATTGAGAAAACATCCCAGTCCAGTCTAACGTCGTATGTCCGATATTAGCCCATCTGTCAGATACCAATCCATAAGCCCTTTCCAGACTCATGAAGCACATGCAATGACACCAGGACAATCACAGGCCAGTGGGCGCAGAGTCTTGTGTATCCAGGGGCAGTAGAAGCATCTCAACATTGACAGGGGTTGCCCCCGTGGCTCCTCCTGTTTCCACGGCCTAGGTCTATCAGCATGCAACCATGTGTCTTGTCAGCTGCAATGTCTCCTAGGTAGTCAGCCTTATGTCCTGTCAGTAGAACATCTCCAAGGGACTGAGTAGTGAGTCTCTCACCTCCAAGGGGGAAATACGGCCAGATTCCCCAGAATTCTCAGGAGAAAGTCATGCCCACACAGAGGTCTCATTGGCAAGCTCCAGATTGACAGACTAGACTCCACCCCTACACTCTTACTCCTCAAACTGACACCAGATTAGTGACTGCCACACCATCCTTTCACCAAGCAACAGCCCGTTATTATAAAGCTACAAGAACACCTTGGCCAGTTCAGCCTTTTTCATGTGCATGGTTCAGTAAAGCCAGTGACATCAATTATATATCACTGCTACCCGACATAGACAATGAGGCTGCCCTTTCTGACCCCTCCCATCCCTGGCAACTACCACTAAGTTCTATCCTCTCTGCCTAGTCGACATAACCTCATCCCTCTTGTTGATCATGTGCAGAAAGAATGCTTGAGCACTGGGGAGAGCCCCATTCCAGGCCTCAGTCCCCTCGTGGATTCAGATGATCGAACCCTAAAAAAATCCATTGACCTTTTCATTTTTAAGCAGAGCCCTGTGTTTGCGTTCTCACCTCATGCCTCTGGTATCTGCCAACCCCGCTCCTTCCTATCCTCTCTTCTCAGGCGGAAAGTTGCTGTGGCCAAACAGAATTACCGTTGTGCAGGGTGTGGCATCCGGACCGAACCCGGTGGGTATCTGCCCAGACTGCCGCCCAGGGAGTTCCCCTGCCCCACACTTGACCCAGGGGGAGGGAGTGTTGTTCAGAGTGGTGGTAAGAGGGGTGATCAGAGGGCAGAACTGGGGGAGGGGAGTGGGTGAGGACAGTGGTAATCAGAGGGAGCAGGTCACCGGGATTGGCTGCTGGAGACTGTTGGGCAGTTGTGGCCAGCTTCTTGGAGACTGGATCTTGCCAACCCTGGCAGATACAGGACCCTCCAGCCCCACTCTGTGAGCAAGGCCACTGCTTCCTGTGCTGTCAAGGGGGCTGCAGAGCTCGCCGCTCTCCAGCGAGTCGCTGTTGACGTGGCCTCCGCCATGGCCCTCCTGTTTTTGCAGATTATATCAAGCGTCTGCGGTACTGTGAGTACCTGGGCAAGTACTTCTGCCAGTGCTGCCACGAGAACGCCCAGGTGGTCATCCCCAGTCGGGTTCTGCGCAAGTGGGACTTCAGCAAGTACTATGTCAGCAATTTCTCCAAGGACCTGCTCATCAAGATCTGGAACGACCCCCTGTTCAACGTGCAGGACATCAACTGTGCCCTCTACAGGAAGGTCAAGCTGCTCAACCAAGTCCGGGTAAGACCCGGGCACGACAAGCCAGCCTCACGGATTTTCTCCCTTCCCGCCCCTCTCGCTCTTCATTACTGCTTTCCCAAGCTCTGAGGCCACTCTGTGTCCCGGGGTCAGCGCTGGCACCGTCCAGCCCGTCACCCCCTCTCTGTGTACTTACTGATGTCCTCCGTGTCCCGAGGGCTAGCTGGTGAGTCTCCACCCTGGCAAAAGTGCCGCTGAAGCTGTAGGCAGTGCGTGCCTCTGGCACACCTCCCCTTGGCTGAGCACACGCCAGCGAAGGTAGGGAGTGAGGGTTCTGCAGTTCCCGTCCCCGCTGTGACCAGCTGTGGGTACGATCTGGGCAGGCTGGTAAGCCCACCCATCTGCGGTTTAACAGAGGGGCCTTACCAGCCTGGGGATCGCTTTGGGGCAAGTTGCTGACTCTGGTGTTGAGGACAGGGCCACGATGGCTGCTTCGGCCAGAGCTTCTAGACCCCCAGGGTCTGTTGAGTCGATTCCCACTGAGTGTGGTGTCCAGGCTGCGACCGTTCAGAACAGATAGCCAGCCAGACTGCCAGGGTACCTTTGGATTGGATTGAACTACAGACCTTGAGGTTAGTAGTCTAGCATTTAACCATTTTTGCTACCCAGAGGGACTCTTCTTAACAGTTTCTCTGTTCTCTTATTTTTTCTGTTTTCTGTTCCTAACAGTTTCTCTTCTCTGAGAACATCTCCACCCACCCCCACCCCCTCACGCTTTGTAATGTCTTTTCTTCAGCTGCTGCGAGTCCAGCTGTATCACATGAAGAACATGTTCAAGACGTGTCGTCTGGCCAAAGAGTGAGTCCTCTGTGGAGGCTAGAGTTTCTCTAAAGGGGACCTGTCCCTGTAGTCATAGTTGGCCTTGGGGATATGAAAAGGCGCTGGGGCTGGGCGGGGAATCTTGAAGACCAGGTAACCACAGGAAATAAGAAGAGGCAGCATGACTGGTCGGGCTCTTCCATTCCAGGCCGGCCTGCCGCTCTTCCTAAGGTGGCCTGGGTCATGCTACAAGAGGCTGTAGTCCCTTCTGCCAGGCAGTCACCCAGCAGTGAGAGGACTGGTTTGGTCAGCAGTCCCCTGAGGCTCCCCGACACCCCATAATGTTGTCCGCCCTCACTGCGTCTGCCTCGCTTCTGCTCCATGGGAACCTTCCTTGCTGCTGGGCCTCACACACTGGTCGTTGTTCCCTGCAGGCTGCTGGATTCCTTTGACACGGTTCCAGGCCACCTGACGGAGGATCTGCACCTATACTCCTTGAATGACCTGACTGCCATCAGGAAGGGAGAGCTGGGGCCCCGGCTTGCCGAGCTCATCAGGGCAGGCGCCGCCCACGTGGAGCGCTGCATGGTGAGAAACGTTCACGTTCACGCAGGGGCAGCCAGGCCCCTGCTGAGGGAGCGGGAGCGGTGGGTGTGCCAGGGTTCTTGCCATCTGGTTTCAGGAAGTTGCCGTGGCCTGCCAGCCACTGCGTGAGAAACGGAACAGGGTCGCTGTGTCCCGGGCCACCTAACAGTGGCATAACCCAGATCCAGAGCAGGGCTTCGCACCCCTCTTTAGACCACCGCCCCTTTTCAGAAAAACAATCACTCCCTGCCCCCCCGGGGGCGGGTGTTAAACCCATTTGCACCATAGCCCCCAGTCCAGGCTCAGAGGCAGGCGTCTGGGACCTCTGATGGAGGACCTGGTCCTAGGCAGCTCAGGCCTGAGCTGACGGATCCTTCTCTAAGGCGTGTACCCTTGTGGCAGGAGAAACCCTGGACTAGAACTGGGCCTTGGCTTTTTATTGTGTTCAGAAAATGACTAAATGAAATATTTTGCCCTCTCTGGCCCCGGCAGGGAAGCATGAGTCTCGTGCCAGCTTCATTCCATCTTCACGTTGTTATCTGCCCCTGGGGTGGTCTCTGGTTCAAAGCACAACCATCCCCCACACTAGATGCTGCCTACAGGACCTCTCTTTCTTCCCCATCCCCGGCCCCCCGGTCCCGGTTCTCTTGCACTTGGGGGGTGCCAGTGGGTTTCTCCAGCCTTGAAAAGCTCCAGGTCACAGTGCCCGGCCCAAGCCTGGCCCCTCGCCTCCCTTCCCCTCAGTAGAACCCACTCGTCCTGTAGCGACTTTTGTGCCAGGCCGGCTTCTCATTTGCTGCCTCTTACCTCCCCAGCTCTGCCAAGCCAAGGGCTTCATCTGTGAGTTCTGTCAGAACGAGGCCGACGTGATCTTTCCTTTTGAGCTCCAGAAGTGCCGGACCTGTGACGGTGAGTGAGCCGGCCCAACCCAAAGCGGACTCGTTTGCGCTCGGCCCCTCCACCCCCCGCATGCCCGTGGGTAACACAAGTGGTGTTCTCTCTCCCCTCCCTCCCCACCCCGACCAGAGTGTAAAGCATGCTACCACAAAGCTTGCTTCACGTCTGGAAGCTGCCCCCGGTGTGAGCGCCTTCAGGCCCGGCGGGAGCTGTTGGCCAAGCAGAGCCTGGAGTCCTACCTGTCCGACTACGAGGAGGAGGAGTCCCCCGAAGCCCTGGCCCTCGAAGCCACCGTCCTGGAGACCACCTGAAGAAAGAGCTCTGTTCTCCCTCTCGGGACTAGCGGCAACACAATGCGGAACTGAGCCACCCTTTTAAGGACTTTGCCCACGTGGGATTGATTTTTTTTTTTAATATATTATTTTTTTAAATAACTCGTCTGACATCCTGTGTGGTCTTCCCGTCTGGCCTGGTTGTGACAGACACTTGCTCAGCACCAGGCTTTTCCCGTCAGCGTTGCTAAGTCCCTACAGGAAGCTCCCAGTGCCTCTGCCAGGACAGGCCAGCCAGGCCCGAATCCCCAGACCTTCCCGACCGCTTCCCAGCACCAGAGCCAGGCCCAGCCGATCGCCAGCGTCTCTTCCAGCTTGATTCCTCTTCACGTGGTGGTGGTGGTGGGGTCTCTGCGCCTGTCTCTCCAGTAACTCACCACTTTGCTGTTATAACAGGGGATGGAACGTTTCTCTTCCGAATATTGGCCTGCGCTCAGACGGTGCCTGAGGAGAAATGGCAGGGAACAGGATTACTGCATCCTGCCCTGCTTTCTCCTGTTTTGGGGCTTCATAATTACAGCATGAGCCCTGCCTGGAACGCTCCGGCAGGGCTTCACAGAGGCCGCCAGGACTGAGGCGCCACAGCGCCAAGAACAGAGGTGATGCTGTGTTCGGACCCTCTGGAGCCTGGACAGTAGGCACAAGCGAGGCCACATCAGCAGAGCTTGGGTGTAGGGTCTCTTCATCAGCCTAGCTCTCTGCAGGGATGATCTTGTATGCTCAGGCAGATCTTCAGTGGCGTCCTCAGTGGAGCACAGAAACCCCATGCCTCCCTTGTGTCAGTGAGTCCCTTCCTACCGTGCCCTCCGTTAGATGGCTGGCGTGGCTCCCGTTAGACGGTCCGACTCCAGCCTGCCGCCTCAACCGCCCTGGTGGTTGGTCTTTTGCCTTCGTTTCTTTTGTCACAGCTGAGGGGAAGCTGCCTGCTCTTAGTATTGTAAGAGAACTTTGGACAATTTGTGGACGTGAGTGCGACCGTCCCTGTGTTCTTGTGGTAAGGAGCCCCGTAGGCCAATTATGCACTTAACTCCTTCTCCAACCTTGGTTCTCCTCATCTCTCTTCAGCCACCCTTTCAGATCTCTAAGTTTAACTCTCCTCTCGCTTTGAACGTATTTCGGTGGGGAGATTTTGTGGCTGGGACCCGGAGATGTCTGTGGTGTTCGTCAGTTGCTGTAGCGTGTGACAGGCTGTTGAGCGCTGCTCCGGGCTGCCCCTCAGAGGGACTCGAGCACGTTTCTTCCAGGACTGGATTTTCTGCCTGTGGACTTGTCTCCCCACAGTTACTTGATAGTAACCAGACGCCGCTGTGTGCACTTCCCCGGGAGGCTGGACAGAAAGTTGCACGCACGTGGCTGGTGGGAGCTGAGGAGCGACTGAGCTAGCGCGCCAAGGCAGCTCACAAGTTAGCAGAAAGGGCTTCGAGCTGTGAGCCGGAGCGGAGAAGCCACCGGAAGCAGCAGCATGTCCGACCGGGTCCCTCTGCTCAGACTAGGAGCCTGAAGGCCACGTCAGGCTGGGACGCTCCAATGCTCCTCCCCGCTCCCGTGCCGAGGCTGTCAAACCAAAGGCCTTCCCGCCCAGCCCAGTCTGTGGAGAGCTGGCTGGAAGCCCCCTGGGCCCTTTCAGGAGCTTCGGTTGGGGCATGACCCCACGACACTCACGTTTCACCGGAGGGTTCAGGCTTGTACAAAACAGCACGGCTTCCAGTTGGGGTTGAAAGGCCAAAGCCGGCTCCTGGCGCCAAGTCCCTACACCGGAGGAGCACTGGCTGCCCTGCCCAGCGCACGTCGGCCTGCGATCCGCGGCCGGAACACGCTGCCCAGCTCCTGAAGCAGCCAGAGCCCAGCAGCCACGCGCATTCCCGGTTCTCCCCTGCTTTTTGCTACCTTCCTAGCACCAGCCCTCCAACCAGACTGCCTCCCTGTGGTCATGGCCCTGGCACCATGCCGTCCGTCGTCGCTGTCCAAACCCCCGTTTATTTATTGATTTGGAGCTCGGGGGTGGGCGGGGGGCGGGCAAAAGATGGGATGTTTTGAAAGCACTTTGCAATTTATCAGTATGTGAGCATCCCCTGCTTTGAGGGGAGAAGCTTCCAAATGCACTGAGAGAGTTCCTTCTGAATGGACTCGGAGGGAGGACGTGTTCTCTGGAGACGAAGGGAAAGAGGAACGAGCTGCTTACGCGGTGGAGACACGACTCAAGACAGCAGAAGAGCGGGAGGCCAGCGTTTGCCCTTCAATGAGGCTGCTGCTGTCTTTCTCTGCCACGGCTTGAGAGCTTTTGCTGAATTAACACAAAAGTCTAAAGAGCGATGTCTTATGTGGCCTAACTCGTTTCCTGAACCGCGTCTCTGTTCGCGGCTGTTCTTACACAGCCTAACAGTAGTTCATTGCCTCCTTTAATAAACCAAGGAAATGATAGCCTGCCTGCTGTGTGCCCTCCTTGTCACCCAGCAAGCACGGGCGCGTCTGCTGAAAAGCAGGCGTGTCTGTGGGGATGCAGAGGGGCTCTGCGTTGGGATGTCTAGGGAACTGCATTTAAGAGTTGAGACAAAAGTGTCGGAGTGCTTTGTCCCTGACTTGATAGACGACCTTGAGTGACTCCGTTCATCTCACAGGGCGTGTTTCTTCATGGGTAAAATGACAGGATTAGATTACGTGTTACCTAGTCTTTCCCAAAGTCTATACTTCGGGGCATCCAGGAGATGCCAGTCGCAGAAGAAGGACAGTTTGCTTGGTAAGTAAGGTACAGGGGCGGCGAAGGAGAGAGGAAGGGCCTCGAGTGAGCCTCAAGGTCGACCCCGTGGCTGTGGTCGGCGCAGAAGCAGGCGGTGTTTCCTTCTGTGGTGCACGGGGGTGCTCTGGGCCGGCGCTGACTCCTTGCTACCTAACAACAGTTTTTCCCCAAACACTGAACGTGCCCCTTACTCTTGGGATGAGCTGCTGTTTAAAGAGGTCAGCCCGCCCCCACCACACGGGCTTGGTCTCCGATGCCTGGCTTGTGCACAGCTGTCCAGTCGGTCTCTCTGACCCTCCTTCCTACAGGGTACCACAGGTTTTTTTGGGGGGGGGGGCACCACTGCCCTCAGGTGGCAGGAGTAGGAGGCCCAGCCTTTGCTCCGTGGAGCTGGAATCGAACCTCCATCCCAGTGGGCCATAGCCCCGCGCACAACCACTACGCCACCGGGGCTCAGCCGCCCTCCTTCCTACAACTGACTGAACATGCCCCGCTGGAATCGCTCATGTCCCCTCCCACCAGTGGTTAAATCATGGAGGACCAACGTTGTCTGAGGCCACGAGTAGAGACGGTGAAGAAAACATGGGCGCTCAGAAAGAAGCATGCTTTGGAAGTTACCAGAGATGGGAGGGAGGAATATCACCAACCGGAGAGTCAACGGATTCACTTGGAGGAAGGGAAAGGTACAATGTGTACTAATAATATGAGCAAGACCAAGGTCTATGCTGGGAGGCACACCCTGCAGTAACATGACACTGACTATTTACAAGTGGATCTGTAGGTAGGTGTGCAGGCTGAATGGGTAGAGGGCGAATGGAGTACCCCCCCCACCCCGGTGTGCACAGAGATCAGTGTGTGTGTCAGAGGGAAATGCTTGTGCAGCAGCAGAGCCATGTAAATGGTAGAGCGGGCAGAGGGCAAAGGTGAGTGAGCCCCTGGGCTTGGGACTGAGCAGGGGGCCTCTAGGTCAGTGGAGGTGGCACAGTCTGGCCGGAAAATGTTCTGTCCACCTCCTCCTCTGGTGAGTAGCAACTGGGATCTTATGCATTTGGAAAGGCACCAAGTTATTGGTTTCTGCTTTCAGAGCAAAAAAGGGGGACAAAAAAGCCGCAAGGAAATGACTAGAGCGCAGCCTTCACTAGCCTGAGACTGCAAGAGCCAGGTGCTGCCCTCCCGCCACTATTGACCCCTCTGACCGGAATCAGAATAGGACAGAATACGGTAAAATGTCGACCAATGGTCACCATCATACAAAACAACTAGACGATGTTCCGAAAGACTATGGCCTGAGACAACTGTGGGACTGACTGACGCCCCACCCCAGGGATCACCTTTCCCCCAAACCACAGGCTTCGCAAGTGAATGCATGACAATGGGCCTTTCAGAACAATCAACCCTACAAGACCAAGGGCGGCATCTGTCCCAAATCTGTCTCAGATGGCACTGAGAACAGGAAGCGGGGGGGACCCGGGAGGGAGTGGGAAGAGGGCTGACACACCGGGCGACATGCAACCCATGACACAAAGTTGAAGAGATTATTGAATGGGAAATGCACGCTACATACCCAGCCACAGTGAGATGTTAAAAAGAACTAAAGAATTTATAGACATTTGTGATCCACCCCCAATCCTAAGCACCGGTTTGAAAGTGTAGCTCTTCCGCTCTGCTTGCTGGGCTCAGTGGAAAACCCTTAAAGCAGCATTTCCCTATCACCTGCACCGCAACCTGTTGAGATTTTTCTTTACCTCAGTTGCGTTCTTTCCCACTGCTGGCACCAGATTCAGTGTTTTATCTCACATCTCAACCTTCTCCAGTTGTGCCAATCTCTCCCCAGTCACTCACCCCACAACGATCTGAACTGCTTTGTCAAAGGAACACGAGTGCACAGTGAGTGAGGCATGGGGGAGAAAGAGGAGGCAGGTTGCTTCTGTTAAAAAGGGGTCTTGGAAACCCTCTGGGCAGTTCTGCTCTGACCTATAGGTGGGGGACCCGTGTCAATTTCTGCTAGCCTTAGAGTCTGCGTGGGAGACAGCTAAGACAAAGTCACTAAGCTTAGCACCATTGGGAGAAAGAAACACACACACACACCACCCCCACACTCCTACCCCCCTCACCCCCTAATTAAGTCCAGACTAAGGTTTCTGAGAACAAGGTACTTCCACCAAGACCCTTTAAGTAGCAGGATAGGAGTTGTTCTTCTCCATGCCTAGGGGCCCCCTACAGGAGGTTGGAAGCCATTGCAGGCTAAGGGGCATGTGTCAATTCAGGCCCTTGAGCCAGGTGGGATTATTTAATTCAGCAAGGGTGTCAACCAGTACTGTGGACCACATCCCACCCCACAGAGAGTCCAAAAGGCCAGAACCTGGAGCCCACTGGCTTTGAAAGTGCTGGTGGTGGCAGCTGCTGAGAGGCCCCCACTTCCCCACTGTGAGCCTGAGGGTCCTTGGGATCAGGGATACCACACTGCATCACTGCTGTCTCACAGAGACCCCATAGGGCAGGGGAGAATTGCCCCCCATCCCCAGCTCCTGTGAGTTCCTGAGACTTCAATTCTTGACGGGAGTAGAAACCCGTCTTTCTCCCACGGAGCGCTGGTGGTTTCAAACTGCTGACCTTGCAGCTCGCAGCCCAATGGGAAACCACAAGAATGGATGGCATTGAAGAAAGAAGGAGCCTGGCCCTGCTCTTCTAGGTGCTTGGAGAACCAAGGGCATGCTCTGAACCCTCCTTGTCCCTAAGGAGGAACAGACAGCACGGAGCTGGGCTTCTCCAATACCAGAACAGCCACGTGAGGGTTGTGGGGAGTCATAAACCCCCAAGGTAGAAAGGTGCTGAGGGTCTGGTGGGAGTCTGACCAAAACACCACTCAGAGACTTTAGGCCACAAACATTAGGTAAATGCATTTCCGTCAAGCTCCAAGAGTTCCTCACCAGTTTTCCTTTCCAACAGTGAAACCTGGAGTCCACACTGACTGTACTGGCACTCTGCATAGCCCCACTCCAGCCCCAACCCCAGTCCCTGCTCCAGCCCTCATCCCAGCCCCAGCTCCAGCCTCCACAGTCAGCGCTGCCTTACCACCAACAACCACTAGGAGGAGACAGGGGCAAAGGTACCTTGGTCCTTGCTCTTCCTCTTTTTGCTGCCCTTCTATTTGACAGTGCAGGGTTCTTCTCCAGGGCCAGTTTCTTCTGACTACATGGGACAAAGTCTCGCTATCCTGGCCATTTTCAGGAGCACTCTGGCCATACTTCTTTCAAGGGCTTTTGACAGTCCTTGGTGGTTTCAATGTCCTTCGCTATTATCGTTACTCGAATGTCTCCATTCTTCTGATTTGTCCCTAATCAGCGTTCAGCTACGTGCCTTTGTGTGTGTGTTTGTATCTGCCATATTGCTCTCCATGGTGGATGCAAGCTGTGGGGAGGAGAGCAGCATGTTTGTGAGTTCACTCACCTGCCTAAAATTCCTCTGAGTTCTTCCCCTTCTGAGAGAGCATACATGCAACATACACGAAAAAACTCTAAAACCTCATTGCCATCGCACGACTCCAACTCACAGTGACGCTACAGGCCAGGGTAAAACTACCTCTGTGGGTTTCTGAGACTATACATCTTTATTACTTGATTGTTACTTATCCTTTCCCAGTGGAGCATCTGGGGGCTTCAAACAGACGACTTT
>PVJH01036853.1:0-18432 GCA_004026705.1 Nesogale talazaci | reverse complement strand
ATACAGGCAATGGGAAAGGGAGGGATTGGGGGGAACACATGTGACAAGGTAGGCATATTGGCAGCCTAACCTTTATTTCCTTAGAGCTGGAGACTTGATGTAGCCTAAACTCTCAGGGGAAGGAATCCACTGTCCTTAACAGCAGGAAGAGGGTCCCACTCTCTGGTGGAACCAGACAGTAGTCTGATGACTGAATGCCCTCAGGGAAGATATCACTAAGCATCTGACCTCCCACCACTTGCTGGCAAACAGCCTCTCATGTTTGGCATATCTTGGGGGGAGACAAAGCTGGAAAAAAGTCTTATTATAATCCCACCCTTAGCCATGGCACCAAAAGCACAAAAATAACAACAAAAATCTACAATTTGGATTTTAGCAAAATTTAAAACATTTTGTTCTCAAAGGACATCATCCAAAATATGAGAGAGAAAAATCTGTATCATGGGAGTAAAAAACTGCAAAGCTTCTATTTGATAAGGACCTTATACCTAGACTATCTAAAGAACTCTTACAAATTCAGCCACAGGCAAGATAAATAATCAATTTTTTTTAAATGGGTAAAGGAGCGGAATAAAGATTTCTCTAAACAATGGTTGATAATGAAAAATTACGTAGCATCACTAGCCACCAGAGAGATGCAAATCAAGACCATGTGCTATCACTTCTAAACCACGAAGATGGCTGAAACACAGATATGATAACAATTGTTCATGCAGATGCGGAGAGGCCAGACTGCTCGGGCCCTGCTGGGCTGCATGTCCACAGGGCAGGCACCTACTTTGGGGAACAGTCTGGAGGTACCTCAAATGGTTAAGCGCAGCATTGCTGCATGGTTCACCAACCCACTCCTAGATATAGAGTGAAGAGAATTAAAAATGAATGTTCAAGCAGAAACCATAGCCGGAGAGAAACAGCGGTCGGTGTAAGATATGAAAATAATAGTAATTTATAATTTATCAAGGGTGGGAGGGAGGGGAAAAAGAGAAACTGGTCCCAAGGACTCAAATAGAAAGTCATTGTTTAGAAAATAATGATGTCAACATATATACAGATATGCTTAATACAATTGATTATGGATGGTGAGAAGAGCTGTGAGAGGCCCCAATAAAGTAGTCTCTTAATTTAAAAAGAAAAAGAATGTTCTTACAAATGCTTATGTGTTGGGGTCTTGCCTCGTGTGAAAAGTTGAATTGTGGCGCCCCCCCCCCCCCCACACCAAAATGAAGTGAATACCCTAACCCTTGCGTGCTGAATGTGACCCTGTTTGGGAAAACATGCTTTTTCTTTGCAGATGCTAGCAGTTAAATTAACTGGAAAGACTAGGTAGGGGGTCCTAACTCTAATCTATTCTGAGTGAAAGAGAAAGGCAGATCGGTCACAGTCACAAGGTGAGGAATGCCCCCAAACAGCCAGAATGGCTGCAGTTCTAGAAGTTGAAAGAGATGAGACAGCTTGGGTGGAAGATGGAGAGAGAGAGAGAAAACCATGTGAAAGAGGGAGAGAGAGTAAGGGAGAGAGGACTAGCCCTGAACTTGTACTCTTGTTCCCAGAACTGTGAGGAAAAATGTCAGTCTACATGTGTGTCATGGAGGCCCTGGGGCACAGAGACAGGCAGGTCAGAGAAGTGACACAGCTCTGAAGGGTCGACTGTGGTCACACAAGACCACCTGCTCTGACAAGACCAGAGGAGGGTATCGGACCAGGCAGACCCGTGCGAGTCCTGTCACTTGATCTCTTTGGGTGAGTCTTCGAAACACAGTGTGGAGGATGGGCCAGGGAACTAGGCTGTCAGGCTCATGCAGGAAAAAGACAAAGATGGGACGGCCCTAGGCTTGCTGCATGCCAACCACGGTGGTCTGGCCACATCAGCTGGGGCGGGACCAGCCAGGACCACACAGCATCTGTCAGCCAGGCAGGCAACTCACACACCACACCTTCCTCTCCGCCTCCCTGCAGCCCCACGGAAGACCCCCAAAGCCACCTTGGTGGGTGCGGAGTTGACAGCACCTCACAGGGACAGCAGCCATGTGCCCAGGTTCCAGGTCAGCCTCACCCAGCTGTATCCTGTAGCCCCTGTTTGTGGGGGCCGCCAGCCAGTCGTGGGTTTGGGTAGCTCAGTTGTGTGGTTAAAGTATAGAGAGATGATAGTAAAGTCATAAAGGAGAAGAGATAGGAGAGAGAGTAAGATGAGAACGTCAGACGCATTTCATGGCAGCATGCTCACCTCCTGGAAAGCCATGATCGCAACAGCCTGGTCCAAGCACAGCATGGGCAGAGAGGGGAGGAGAAGGAGCTCTTTATTTCTTTCTAATCAAGATTTATATATCTTTGGGGGGCATGCAAGCCCCCTAATTACAGCTAATGATATGCATCACAGGAAGGGGTTGTGCTATAGGTAATACAGTAATGAGAGGGGGGCGACCTTGAGGTATACATGCAATTGGAGGGGGAGTTTTCGGGTGCACACATGTGACAAGAAGGGGGGGGTGGGACCCCAGATTCAGGATGGTGGCCTAACCTCATTGCCTTAGAGACCTGATGCAGTTCAAACTTTCAGGGGCAGCAGTCCACTGTCCCTAACAGCAGGGAGTGAGCCCCATCCACAGTGGACCAGACCATACTCCGATGGCTGAATGCCTGCAGGGAGAATATCTCTGAGCACTGACCTCCCACCATGTGCTGGCAATCAGCCTCTCATGTGGGGCATGTCTTTGGGGGAGACAAAGCTAGGAAGACGTCTTCTTATATCCCATACCTATCATCCAAGGTGGCGAATCCTGACACCCAACCGCTCAGGTGAAGAGGGAGAGAGTCCAGGCCAATGGGCCGGCCGGGGGACGTCCGTGTTCCGAGGTTGCTTTGAACGCCCTGTTCGACGGATGCGTATTTCTGTAGCGGTGCAGAGACTGTGCTAAGTGGCTGACACCTGTCCTCTCAGGGAATCAATTAGGTGGTGACTGGGTGACACGGAGTCAGTTCTCAGAACTCATGACGACGGAACGAAGCACCGCCCCGTCCTGAGGGTCCATCCATCTTTCACTGCCCGTCCGCTTGACCAAGCCCGATGCCCTTCTCCAGGGTCTGGTCTCTCCTGGCAACGCGTCCACAGTATGTGAGACCAAGCCCCGCCATCCTTGCCTCTCCGCGGCAGACTGGCTGCACTTCTTCAAGCACAGCTGGGTCTCTTGGTTGTCCGTGGCTCTCGATCCTCTTCTCCAGCACCGTCATTCACATGTTCACCCTGATCTTGGGCAAGTCCTCTCCTTTCCTGACCAAAGCCCCCACCCGCTCCCCAAAATTCCCCTGAGTCCCCCTCCCCCTTTGGGAAATGCTTTCTGTCCTCTGGACTTCTGGGTCCCCACGACCTCAGACCTTTCCTCAGCTCCCAGGAGTGGCCCTGCCTTCCCGTGTCCCTCACAGGGCTCATTCCTGCCTTGGCCACTCCCCTCGGTAGTTCCTGAATGCATCCCGAACTCCAGCCTGCAACAGCATCGGAGTCACAGGGCAAAATGAGGGGCCTGCCACGTCTGGCCGCTCTGACAAGTGACATGCGCTTGAATAATGTTCTATTCCGTCCTAACCCCCCCCCCTCCCAAAAAACCCCTCACAGTTGATTCTGACGCCTGGTGGCCCTGAAGAGCAGAGTAGATAGGCCCTGAGGGGTTTCTGAGATGGTATTTCTTCATGGGACTAGACAGTCTCAATGTTCTCTGAAGGAGCAGCCTGTGACCTTGGAGAACTCAACCTGTGCAGGAGGACATCCTTACCAGGGTTCCCTCCTCAGCACAGTGTGTCCTAAATCTCACCAACGCAACAGGCAATTCGGATATATTTCCTCATGCCACGTCTTCGAATCCCTGTTTTTATTCTCAGCACATCACAGTTCTGCTAAAGCCCTGGGGTGAGGGGCTACAGTACTGGCCAGCTCAGATCTCTACCTGGACGCACAGTCCTGACAAGGGTGTGTCCTGTTGGTTGTTCATCACCATCACATCGGCTCTGACCTATGGTAGCCTGTGTTCAACAGGTCCATGTGTTGACCAGCTCAGCTCCATCCGCTGACATGGGCACTGGCTTTTGTAAGTCCGTCGCTGTGGTTCTCCTGTTCGTTCCTCTCCAGGAGCTTCCCCTCCTGTCCACCTGCCCAACCCTGCTGTCCAGTCTACAGCTTGATCTGTCCTGATGATGTGTCCAAAGTTCAAGTCTCACCAACTCCTTTCTGGAGGGGCATTCTGATGGTTTTTCTGGTATGCTTGTCTGTTGGTGCTTGGGGCTCTGCAGACTAGTCAATAAGAAGCACTCTCCCCACGGGCTACAGAATCCCCCACCGCCCAGGACCACAGGCACATTTCCTCGGGGAAAAAGCTGGTGGCTTTTGACATTGTCATTAAACTGAATGCCAAGACTACAGTGCATCTCCCCTGTTCAGCAAGAGCTGCTGTAATGCTGACCAGGAAAGACTTCCTACTGATGAATCCTGAACCGTGGCCGGCTTTGCGGTTGCCTCTGTGAAGTGCGCACAATGCAGGGAGAAAGAGAACAGCGATTGTGAGGTGGGCACGGCACCCGGCAGTGTGTGGTGCTGTTGTGTGCAGGTTCACAGGGTCTCAGAAGCGACTCCGTAGTTCCTAATGGCAGCGGCAGCGAGATGAGCACATAGACCTGACCAGAGACGGGGCAGCAGACGAGGACGTGGGGGTTGGGGCCGTAGACGTGCTCCTGGTCTTGTTGCTGCTGGCCTTTGCACACGGTCACACGGCAACAGAGATGTCTCTGGGCGATTGAGATGGTCTCCACGCCATTGCTAACCCTTGCTCCTGGACCTGCGGGTCTTGGGGGCCCCCCTGTTGCTGCGGGCAGTGTGCTTGGCCTGAAAGAAGCTCCCTGACTCCTTGTGGGGGAGCCCTGATTTGCTGCCCTCGCACGTCTCCCTTTGGGGAGGCGACTTCCTCCCGAGGCTGAGTGTGGCGCCTGCAGCCTCCTTGTGCGTGATGTGAGCCAGTTCCCTTGAACTCACGGGGAAGCAGCCGGCTGGTGGGAGCGCGGGACCTTGGCTACCGCTGGTGTCACGTTGGTCACAGTGCCAGGACAGAATCTGCAGACAGGGGTGTGGTCAGGGGGCGGGGCCCGGGCCCCGGGGGGTCAGAACCCCCCACTGTGGACTAGGCTCCTCCAAGAACTGCCCTGAGGGCGCTGGGTGCTGCGGACAGAGGTTCAGCCGCCCCACAGTGCCCGGCGCAGGTCCCACCTCGGCGCCCTCTGCTCACTCTTGTTTCCCTTGTGGCTAGAAAAACAACAGATACTGATTCTAATATGTGACCATCAACTCGAAGTCTCATCTCAGGGACAGTGCCTGGTGGTGCAGTGGTTAAAGTGCCGGGTGGCTAAGGAGTCCAAAGGCCGGCACTTCGAACCCCCACCACTCTGTGGGAGCAGGAGTCGGGGGTCGGCTTCTGTGCCATGGCCGTCGTGGGCCTACGAGTCAGGCCGCCTCTGTCCCCTAGGAGAGCCTGCGTTGGCTCTACGCCAGGGCACGGCATCCGACGTCCAGGAAAGAACCAGAATAGAAAAGGAAGACAGTCATCCTCCTGGACGTCCGCAGCCCCTTACGTGCACCCAGAAAGCACAGAGAAGGGCAGATGTCTCATCAGAGGGAAGTTTGTTAAGAAAATAGTCAAAGGTCCCCTAACGACTCTCCCCACATGGTCTGTCAACTGGACGGATCTGCCCCAAAGGCCTCTCTAGTGTGTCACAGAGCAAAAATGACACTTTGAGCGCTAAGGTGCATCTGAGACAGAATTTTCTTTCCTTTTTTTGAGATCACTTTATCGGTGGCTCAACAATACATCCATTGTATCAGGCATGTCTGCACATATGTTGCCAGCATCCTTTGCTAAACACGGCACAGTATTTATTCCCAAGCACCTTGTCTCAGATAGGAGCCCTGGTAGGGTGGTGGGTTACACCTTGAGGGGCTCACCGAGGTCAGCAGTTCAAAACCACCAACAGCTCCTTGGGAGAAAGACGAGGCTTCCAGTCCTGTACAGCCTTCCAGGAAGCCCCAGGAGCGGTGCTACCCTGTCCTGGGGGGCTGTGAGCACAATCAGCATCGACTCTGTGGCCGTGAGTGTGAGTTCGGTTTGGAGACCCTTTACTATTCTCCTCCAGCACTGTAATTCTTATGCAAAAACGTGCCTCTTTGTACACTATCTGCACATTTCACAGTGTCTAAGTTATTGTTCAAGAAAGTGGGCTTTTTTAGAATCCTCTTTGGGGTTCCTGTGTGGCCCAGAGCCACGTCTGGGTTGGAATCAATCATCACATGCTCACCCTATTGGGGCGTCTCCTTCTCCTCTTGCCCGACAGCTGCTGTGTCTGCTTCTGTCTCACCTGCTGTATCATAAGCACCTTAAGGTCAAGGTATTCCCTTTTTTTAACTCGGCGTTCCCTCCCCCAGAGGGCCAAGGGCCACACCGATCCTAAAGAAGTGTGTCCGGCGGGCTGGCTGCAGAACAGACTAACCGTGGAACTCTCTTCTCTCAGCCTCATTCCAGATGCTGACAAAGGAGGGGGCAAGGAAGACGTGGAGGAAGATGGCGCGGGGCTCTGCCAGCCGGCTGCCCAGAAGAGCTGCCTTCCCCAGCGGGGCCTCAGCGTCCTGGAGAAGCTCGTGCGGACGTGCCCGGTGTGGCTGCAGCTGGGGCTGGGCCGAGTGGAGGCAGCCCAGATCCTGAAGCGGGAGGCGGCCGGGGTGAGTGGGGTGACCCCAGCTTTGGGGAGAGAGGGGTGATGCACACCCACTTAGACAGCTGTGAAGGATCCCCTTTTGGACCGTGGTGTTTTTCCAGAACACAAGGTGGTTGGGCTGGGAGCTATGGTGTCTGCTCTGGGGAGCCGGTGTGAGCCCAGCCGGAGAACAGAGGGATTCACGGCTGGTGAGACCTCCTTTGGGCATTTGAACAGGTGCCCTGGCACTCAGCAAACATTGGGACAGAGAACAGGCACAAAGACATGGGCATTCTCTCTCTCTCTCTCTCTCTCTCTCTCTCTCTCTCTCTCTCTCTCACACACACACACACACACACACACACCATCTCTCCTCAGCTCTGGCAGGGTCAGGACGGGTAATGGGGGCCCTTGGATGCCGACTCACTCATTCAGGCCTTCTGGGTCTGGATGGCCCTGTCCCCTGGGTCTCTGGTCTCCACCAACAAGGCAGGCCCCGAAGCTGTGGCTTTGGAGGAACCAGGTGGTCTGTTCCTGCCATAGAGGGCATGATGGACACCGCCCCCCCCCCCTCCCAGCGAACGGGAAAGAGCCCTGAATCAGGCAAGAGGACGATCCACCCGCTCAATAATGTCTGGACTAAAAACAAAAGCATGTCTGAGAACAAAAGGACCAAAGGGTTCACACGTCAAGAGGGGAGTAGGGCAGCACGTCTGTCTGTCCTAGATGTGTTTGTTCCAAGGCCTGTGGCTAAAGGCAGACAGGGAGGGCACCCCAGGGCCATCGGGACCAGCCTCTCCCATTCCAGAAGCTTACTGACAAACAGGAAAACCCTCTGGAAGGATGGACACAGGAGCTGCAACAAATGGGCTCGGGCACTGGGCCCGTGGTGTAGACAGCATAGGACCAGGCCTTTGCTTATGCAGAGGCCATGACTGGGTCAGAACCAACTTGGTGACACCTATCAATCAACTGCTCTTCAAAGATGGCAGGCCCCTGGGAGTGTGCCTGCCACGAGCAGTCAGTACCACCCAGGGAAGGGCTGCTGCTGCTTCCGGGGGGCTCTGATCTGGGATACCCGAGGCCAGTTCAAAGGAAGGGCCAGGAAGAGTCCAGCCAGGTCCCAGCGCTGCTTGTGCCCACTGGCAGAGGAGGAGCGGTGAGGACACTGGGCACCAGATGGTGACCCGGTCAGTCAGGGTAGGTTTCAAAGGAGCCACCACTAACAACGTGACCCATCTCTGGTCGACACGGTGAATCGTTTTCATGTGGAATAGTCCAGGCCATGCCCGGCAATGGGCCTGGAGGTCGGCCAAGAAGACCCTGCACCCAGTCCTGTCACAGGTTCCCTGGCCTCACTGGAGGACTAGAGCCCAGAGCCGCTCCCCGGGGGTTTTCTTGAGTCAGGGCGCCATCCAGAAACCTCTAAGGACTCAATGTCATTTGTCCTGGGGGCTGAGGGGCAGGAAGCAGAGGATGAGGGTGCTGGGGGTGGGGGGGGCACCATCTACTGAGTGCTGACCACAAGGCATGCACCCTCCTGAGCCCACTGAACAATTCCACCCCTGGGGCCACTGTCAGCAGATCTTGCTTTCAGCTGCAAATACTGGCAAGCCTGGCCTGGGATAACTCTGTACACACACTCCCCATTGTGCCCCAATGACTCCTCCGCTGGGTTTAAGTGCTCCAGGATGCCCCACTCTGAAATACATTCCAGGAATCCACATCTTAGATTTGTTTCTGGAGGGTGTCACCTGGCAGCACCGTTTTGAGGCACTGTCCATGGATACCCCCCTCAGAGGGGTCCCGGTATCTAAATCAATGCTAAAGTCCCTCCTTGGGGAGCCCAGAGTAGACCGCCTTCTTTGAAGGGAGAGTGGGCTCAGTGGACCACCGGCCTGCCCACAGAGAGCACCTGTGAGGACCACCCTCCAGGCTGAAGAGCCAGGCCACAGCAAGCGCAGGCCCCTCTCCTGCTCCCTCTCCACTAGCTGATAGACACGCGGCCATCGAGCAATCCGGACTCTTCACCTACGGGACAGGGCAGCACTGCCCCTGTGAGCTTCCAAGACTGTCACTCTTCACGGGAGTAGAAAGTCCCGCCGTCTAGCTCTGATGGTTTCAAACGACTGACCTTGGGGTTAGGAGACCAACAGGTGACCGCCGCACTACCGGGGCCCCTTGCACGACATCTGGGTCACAGCCAGGGAGTCGATGCAGGTCTGGGCTGCGTTTGTCCCGCGTCACAGAGGGTCACCATGAGTCAGCAGCCCCTCCACCGCAGCTCACAGCCACCATCACCTCAAAGAACCATTGTGAGAACCGAGCGATTCTAGATGGAAGATGCTCAGGGACCGAGCACAACTCAGCTCCTTTCCTCGTGGTCTTACATCAGGTCCTCTTGCCCGGGGTGTGTAGCCTCTGCCCCCCCCCCCCCACCTTGCACCTTGCAACTTCCTCCCAAGCCATGCAGGTGGCTCCAGCTCTGGGTGGAACCTGAGACCAGGGTACTGCAGGTGGGTGAGGGGAGAATTCACTCACATCGAACACTGGCGGAGACCCTTCACCATGCCCAGGGCCTCCAGTGCAGAGCCTCAGTTACCCCCGGCCCCAAGAGGCAGGGCTGTGGGGTCTTACGTTTCTGTGGGGTGGTGGCAGGTGGCATTCCCTCCTGGATAAAGCGGAGCACCGAGGCTCAGGGAAGCCTCCAGACTCCTCAGGACGCAGAGTTGACTGCTTCGGGTGGCCCTCCCCCCTCGCTCGCTGGAGGAGTCCTGTCGCCCACTGCCAGCTGCGTGCTCTCTCGGAGGCATAGTGTGTACGTGCTGCGTGGCTTATCTCAAGGTCAGCAGTCTGAACCCACCAGCTGCTCTCTGGGAGAAAGGCGAGACTCTGCTCCCGGAAAGATGGAGTCCTGGAAAGCCCCAGGGGCGGTTCTACCCTGTCCTATAGGCTCACTGAGAATCGGTTTGGTTTTGCTTTGGGTTTCTTTGGAACATGATGGGTGGAACTTTCCAGAAGCACGATGGGTGGAGAGTTCTAGCCGTGCTGGCTGTCAGAGGTGACGAGTGCAGGGCAGTGTCATGCATGATCAGTAGTGCTGGTCACCCTCGGGGAGGGGCAAAAATGTGGAGGCACAGTACAAAGCCCACGTTCGATTGTGACCCCGAACCTACACATCGCATTTTTACACACGTGACATGTGCGCGCTAGGGTCTTTGCAAACTGGGCAGCCCCCTCTGCTTATTCGTTCCCTGCGTGTGCTGTGTGGGTGTGGGAGTCCCCACACTCTTTAGCAAAAAATATACTATAGAGTGTCCCCTTCTCTCGTCTCTAACAAAAAGTCCACCCTTAAGACGGACCACAGTCGTTTCTTAGGTTCTAGAAAGAAATACGATTGCATGTGTCAGTCATAATCAACAATTTTCCCAGGCCAGTGTTGGCTACTGTCACGTCAGCCCGATGCATGTGACGGCATGCACCAAGGACACTGCATAGTCCTGAACCCACCCAGACTCGACCCTGGTGCCATAGAATTGTCCATGGCTGCCCCTGGCTGCTCTTTGGAAGTAAGCTGGCCAGGCCTTTCCTCGTGGTGCTTCTCAGTGTCTCATCTCTACTGAGCCCTCAGCGTCAAAGCAAGGCAAAGGGCTTGGGATACAGCTGAGTCTCCTGCATCCAAACCCAAGCCAATCTCCCTGCATCGGGTCATAGCACCCCTAGAGCAGAGGGGAGATCTCTTCCTGGGGGTCCCCAAGATTGACCCTCAGAGAGTGGAACGCCTTCCATTTCTCCCACGAAGCACCTACTGGTTTCAAACTGCTGACCTTTGGTGAGCAGCCCACCCAGTACACCACCAGGGCTCCTGCCTCCTCCATAGCAGGTGAGAATTCTGTTAATAGAAGCAGCGCCTGGAGCACCCCAAAGGTGCCTTTGATGGGAAAAGGCTCTCCGTGGGAGAGGCTGTGAGAATACTCCTCTCTGGGGAAGGGGTGCCTGGCACTTGGCAGCTATGCCCCAGAGGCTGGGAAATTTCCAAAAGAAGTTCATCACCAGTAAGGCAAGTTGAACCCAGATGCACCTACACAGCCTCTGCCTCTCTCTCTCTCTCTCTCTCTCTCTCTCTCTCTCTCTCTCTCTCTCTCTCTGTCTTTCTCCCATGGAGTGGCTGGTGGTCAGCTCACCAACCTTTGAACCCGACAGACTCTGTGGATGGAGTTGGAGCTCCCTTCATGGCATAGTGATGACACATTGGGCTGCTAAGCTTGAGGTCCGCAGTTTGAGACCCCCAGGGGCTCGTCTGGAGAAAGAGGAGGCTTTTCTATTCCCAGAAAGAGTTACAGTGTCAGAAACCCACAGGGATAGTTGTAGCCTGTCCTCTAGGGCGGCTGTGAGTCCACACTGACTCAAAGGCAGTGAGTTTGGGTTTGACTCCCCATGACTGCATGGGAGGCAGAGGCCCAGGGACCACTGTGGGTGTGACTGCCCGGGGCTCCTTCCCTGGCCAGGGAATGGTGGCCAAAGCAGGCACTGAAAACCTGATGAATAGCATTGTTTGGACATGTTCTCAGGAGAGACCGTCCTTGAGAAAGGACATGATGCTGGGTCAAGGAGCGGTGCACTGAAAAAGAGGACGGCCCTCCAGGAGATGGGTCCATACACTGGCTCTAACGGTGGGCTCAGACGTAACAATGAAGCTTCCAGACCAGCCGGTCTTCCCCTGTGGGTCATGACCCCTTTGGGGGTGGAACAAACCTTTCACAGGGTGGCCTACGATCACTGGGAGACACCTGTTTTCCATGGTCTTAGGAACTGAGACACGGCTCCTCTATCCGTCTGCAGACGGGTCTGCCCACATGCAGATACGCCCACCTAGGAGCACTCTGCGAGAAGCCTGTAACCCATGCGACACCCTGCTTCAAGACGACATTTCATTCGTCATTAGAAAGAAAGATTTCACAATACTTGACATAGTGCTTCTGGGATTGATCCCTATGCTTTAATGATGTTCCATTTGCAACAATGAAAATACATCCTGCCGATCAGATACCACAATAGCGAAATGACTGTGATGACGTAGCAATGAAAATAATCTTATGCTTGGGGGTCACCACCATACGAAGGGTCGCGGCATTAGGAAGGTTGGGCACCACTGCTCTCAACCAAGAAGACAGCTGAGCGAGAGACCTCTCTCTATCTGTGTCTGAAAATGAGCCAGACTGCACGGCCTGATGCACAGCCAGCCCCGCAGGGTCCTATGCCTGGGTGCGTGGGCTGCTGTTCAAACTCCCACCCAAAGCTGGCATGGAGTAACCACTCGCCCCCCTCCCCCGCCCTTCCCTTCCAGCTGTTCCTGGTCCGCAAGGAGAGCAGCTCCCAGCACCTGGTGCTCTGCATCCACGTTCCCTCCGTTCCCACCGGGGACGACGGCTCGCTGGAGGTGCTGGAGTACACCATCAAAGAAGAAAAGTCCAGTAAGTGCCTCCCCGCCCCGCCCCCTGACCCCACAGCGGCTGTGCCACGCCCCTGACCACGCCTCCGGCCACCGGCTCAGGTTTCGAATTCAAAGGCGGAAAGTCGCAGTTCACCGCAGTTACCGAGCCAGGTTTAACCTGAACTCAGTGCATTGCTCAAATGCCAATTTCCCTCCCTGCTCCTCCATCTCCTGCTGGTGGTCTTGGCCGCCTCCTGGGCTCTGCTTCTTGGGAAGGCGGGGCGACCCGGAGGAGGCAGGTCCGAAGGGAGGAAAGAAAACGAGAAGGCGGAGCAGAACCCAGATTCCTGCATCGGCTACCTTCCCTAAGCCTGTAAAATGGGTCCGGCCCTCACGCCATCTGCATGTATCACAAGGCTTCTGTGAGGGTCACACAGGCAACAAAGCGTGGTCTGGCCCTGTGTGCACAGGGCTGCCCAAGCAGAATTAGGTCCTGGAGGGTGAGAAGGTTTGGGGACCCCCTGCTCAAGACAGGGTTGTGTTGCCAAGCCAGATCCTTGGAGTGGGGAACTCTCTAGACCACTGGGTTCAAGCCATCTGGTCCAGCCCGGGCCATGTGTGCACATGTAAGATCCGCTTAATGAAATGCAGGACGGAATTGCCAATGGGCGTGGAATTCAGCCCATCTGGAGGCTGGGTGAATGGAGGAGCCATTCAAACTATTGCCCTGAGATCATTTTGAATCGTTAAACACAGAAATAGCACCAGAAGTCTTCCTGAAACCAAACAAGAGCTTAGCCCACCAAGAATGCCTTCCCTGTGCCCGGTGCTACTTAAGACCAACCCTCTGACCACCGGGCGTGAGAGAGGGAGAGAGAGGATCTGAGCGCACGAGATCCAACTGGCAATAGCCATGTTCGTCTTCGAGGCTCATGAGTGCCCGGGAACAGGAGAGGAATAATCCAGGTGGCAAAGGGCGTCCACCTTAAAGGGCGTCGCCCACATCACTGATTTGCCCAGGAAGACACGGTTGGCTGGATTCATTCTGCTGCGTTCGTTCTCAACAGCAATAAAGTGTAAACTTAGGACCTGTAGACTATTCTAGGTCCTCCTCTGATAGGCCCACAGGGTTGTAGGGAAGTTTCGACTCTTGGTCAGGGGCAAAGTCACGACAGTTCAAGGTGCTGATTCACAGTGACCCCGGGTACAGACAGTCAAACGTAGCATGTCTGGGTTGCCCTCATGATCATGGCTGTGTTTGAGTCCCTTGTGGGGGCCACCATGTCAGCCCATCTCAGTGGGGAGCGTCCTCTTTGGAACTGAGCCTCTTCCATCTGGTCGTTCACCATTGCTATATTGCCAGTCAAATTGCCCACGGTCAGTTCCCCTCCCTCTCTCAGCACCAGTCAGCTGGATGTTCTTTTTTTTTTGGGGGGGGGGGGGAGGCATCACTGCCCTCTGGTGGAAGTAGGAGGCCCAGCCTTGCTCCTGGAGAACTGCTGCTGGATTTGAACCCCTAACCCAGTGGGCTGCAGTCCTCAACACAACCACTGTGCCACCAGGGCTCAGCCCTAGCTGGATGTTCCTAAGGCAGTGCAGTGCTCAAACACGATCTCGGTGTCAGTCCGGGTTGACAAGAGAAACAGATTCATAGACATTCGTATGTGAATAATAAAGACCTTTATGGGGAACCGATCACTCTGCTCTACATAGCACCCCCTCCCTGGGGGACAGACAACAGAAAAGCAGGTGAAGGGAGACATTGGTTAGTGTAAGACATGAAAAAATAATAATAATTTCTAAATTATCAAGGGTTCAGGAGAGAGGGAGGGTGTGAAGGGAGAAAATGAGCTGATACCAAGGGCTCGAGTAGAAAGAAAATATTGAAAATGATGCTGGCAACATATGTACAAATGTGCTTGACACAATGGATGGATGGATTGTGATAAGAGCTGTACAAGCGCCAAGAAAAAGGATTTAAAAGAAATCAAGAGCTGTATATACAAAAGCAATTGAATATTGAGGAAACATCCCAGCCCAGTGCAGGTCAAGTCCATAAATCTCATGTTAGCCCAGATGTCCGTTACCAGTTTATAAATTCTTCACACAGCACAAACAATGATGCTGAATGTAGGAAGAGAGATCACAGGCCAGAGGGTGGGAAGTCTTGTGGATCGGTGGTGGTAGAAGCACCTCAGCACTGGCGTGGGTCTCGCCATGGCTCCTCCAGCTCCAGGGTGCTTGCTGTATCTGCCGAATTCCATCAGGCTGGTCGTCAGTAATGTCTCCCAGGGAGTGAGTGTGTCTGGCCTCCAGTGAGCTATTTATTTCCGTGGCGCCTACGAATGAGGTCATCAAGCTGCAACCTGATTGGCAGGTTAGACTCTACCCCTTCGCTCTGAATGATCTCAAATTGACAACAGATTATGTAGCTGCCACAACTCCAGAGATCAGCCCCCCCCCCCGATAATGGCCCCCAAATACAAGAGACCAGTCTCACCATCCTTGAAGAGCATTGCAGCTGTACTTCCTACAAGACTAAAGTGACCAGATTTTAAGCAGGATACCATTGACCCGAAGGGGGGGTGGTGGTCGTGGATGGGAGGTGTTCTTGATTTGAAATTTGGTCTTTATGGAGTGTGTTAGTCCGAGTAGACCAGAGCAACAAATTTATAGACACACATGTGGATATAAGGAAAAGGTTTATTGAACATTGAAAAAACATCCCAACCCAGTCCAGCTCAAAGTCATAAGTCCTATATTAGCCCAGATGCCTGATACCAGTCTATAATGTCTCCTTCGGTCTCACGAAATCACAGGCCAGTGGGTGCAGAGTCCCGGCGCTAGCAGGGGTCCCCTCGTGGCTTCTCCAGCTTCAGAGGTCTGATTCCATCAGGGCAAGGCCATGTGGCTTCTTCTCCGGTTCCTTCAGCAGCTCGGACGCTGCCATCTTGTCTTGTCCATAATTCATCGTCTCTGAGACTAACTCCCAACAAGTGGCGAGATGGCGTCTCATCTTCATAAGGGAAATATCGCAAGATTTCCCAGAAGTCTCAGGAGAAAACCATGCCCACACGGAGGCCTCATTGGCTACTGAATGGCTATCTCCAGATTAACAGGCTAGACTCCACCCCTACATCTCAATCATGAAATTAACATAAGCACATAACCGCCACATGGAGCAACAAAAATTCTCATAGAATGCAAAAAAATAGTATTGCCATATATTTATTTTAATTTTAAAATGCCGTGGGACATTGTGAAATTGTTTAAAAGTGGGACATCTGGTCACTTTATACAAGACAAATGTGTTCATTCTTCTGATAGCTTCCTGCTGATTCAATGTTCTTCTCCAATCGGTCTGCCACGGGTGGCCCTGCTGGCATATGAGATGCTAGAGGCATGGCTTCCAATGTCACAGCACACCACATGAAAGCCACCACAGTATGGCAAACTGACAGACAGGTGGCAGCATGAAAGAAGGGCTATGAGTCGTTCTGACATGCTTCTTCCTAAGAAACAGCTCGGTCAGGTCCCAGGTCAAAGAGAGGCCGAGTAGGGCAGGGTTCCCAGCCTCTCGGGTGGAGGACGCAGACAGGCTGGGCCAGGAGACACAGTGATGGCGATCGTTACAGTGCCGTGTGACAGGCATGTCAGCAGAGGGGACGGAGGGAGCGGGCCACTGGGGATGTTCAGGCTGGTCATGAAGCCTCCTTGTCTGACCTCAGGTGTGGACTAGAAAGCAAACCTCGAAGCAGGTTTCCTTTACCACTGAGACTCCGCCTCGTGCCGCATGTGGTCATTAGAGGTGCTGGGGAGTCGGTACTGATTCACCTCGGCCCTCAGTGCAGTTGAAGGAAGCACCACCCAGCTGGCACCGTCCTCAAGACGGATATTACACAGGGGCCCATTGGCAGCACGGGCTAAGCCCAGGCCATCGATCTCACAGTCAACAGTGAGTGCCCGAAGGCACGGCCTGGCTTGCAGGTGGAGATGCAGCAGGGCACAGGCCAGCCTTTCATTCCGGGGAGGGGGCGGCAGTGGAAAGTGAAAAGGAAGGGCGCCTCCCAGAGGGAGTGAGCGCTGCTACGGAGCTGAGGGAGGGGGGCATGCTGCCTAGCTGCTGCAACAAACAACAAGCATGACCATGTCATGGCTTCAGCCCAGAAGCAGCTTCTTTCCCACGGACTTGCAAGTTTCCTGGCGAGCCTCATTCCAGGGCCTGACTGCCCCTTCCAGCAGCCAGCCTCCAGCTCTTTAGGAAGCCATAGGCAGGAAAAGGGGGAAAGCTTGTGGGTGGTGGGACAGGCCTGTATCGCCTGTGTTACACGTTCCATTGGTTAGAATGGGGTCACATGACCATACCTAGCTGCAAGGGAGACTGGGAAATGTAGTCCAGTCATGCGCCTCCAAACTCCAGAGAAGTAGAGGATGTGGATTTGAGGATCCCTGTCATCGGATACTTTCAGTATTCTTCACCAGCGCCATAATTCAAACACATAGATGTTTCTTCAGTCTTCCTGATTCAAGGTCCAACTTTCACATGCATACGAGGTGCTTCAGAAGACCGGGACTTGAGTCAGACACGCCTCGGTCCTCAAAGGGACACCCTGGCTTTTCAACACGTTAAGGAAGGAGGTATTGTGCAGCAGTGCAAGGTGTCCTTTGACCTCTTGACTGCTGCTTCCATGAGTCCCTACTCGTGGATCCCAGCAGGATGAGATCCTTGACAATTTTGATCTTTTCTCCATCTCGTATGTTACCATTTATCATGGAAGCGCTGTGGACTCTCAAAAGGCCAGCCAAACCTGTCCTAGGAGAAGCACAGTCAGCATGCCCCGGAGAGGCAGAGATGGGGAGACTTCAACTCACATACTTGGGGCATGTTGTCAGGAGAGACCCCGTCCCTGGAGAGGGACCTTGTGGTTGGTGAGGCAGAGGGGCTGGGGGAAAGGGGAAAGCCTAGACAAGACGGATTGACACAGTGCCTGCAACCACGGGCTCAACACAAGAGCCCCGGGAAGGATGGCGTGGAGGCAAGCAGGGTTTCCTCCTGTTGTGAGTCCTCATGAGTCAGAGTTGACTCAGCCGCACCCAACAACAACAATTCACTGGGGAAGGGGGACGGGGTGTGTGGGTCCCAGGGAAGGGTTGCCAATCTGTAGGACCAACTTGGATGGTCCCTTTGTCCTACTGTGCCGCTTTCCTAGTGGGGTGGAGACACAGCCCCCCACGTGGATGGCTTGAAAGAACAGCCATGCATTCCCTCCCCCACCCCACCCCCCCACCGCTGGTCAGGAGGTTAGAAATCTGAATTCAGGGCCAGTTCTAGGGCAAGACTCTGGCTCTCACTGTGCTGTGCAGGAAGTTCCAGGTCTCCCAGGGTCTCTCAGTTCCCCGGAGACCTTCATGTTGCATGTGGCCTCTCCCTCCCCTTGTCTGGACTTCCTTCTGCATCTCTTCTCCTCCTCTGGTAACTCAGAAGTAATCGGGGTTAGGACCCACCCTGCACTGATAATCACCTCATCAGCTTAACAAGAGAAGGCCCCACAATGACCTCCAGAGATAGAAGGGGTAGAGTTCCAACATGTGTTGGGGAGAGAGAGGTAGTTAAATCTATAACATGTAGAGCTCAGGGTGGGGGGTGAAAAGTGGAGGGCTCTCAAACCCAAGAGAGTAGAGGGTTATGGCCTCTTCAGACCAAGTCTATCTAGCCCCCTCTGAAGCCTTCAGGAGTGGTGGTGGTTGGTGTCAGCTACTGGTTCTCCAAAACCCTGTCTGCGTCTTTGCTTACCTGACCAGAGAAAGCTGACCTCAGAAGGTACCGTTGGAGCTGTCCAGACAGGTGAGCTTGTGTTTTCCAGAGAGAGAGAGAGAGAGAGAGAGAGAGAGAGAGAGAGAGAAGACTGTTAGCCTATCTGCTTGTGTACTTGTGAGGCCAGCTGGGTGTCATCTTGTGGGTCATTGACAGGAGTCCTCTGTGGTCTCTGTTGCCCAGACACTAACCGGCCACTTGGATGTGAAAGCCAGCTTTGAGGACAGGTGCTGATAGTGGTGTGTAGAGATGTGCTGAGCACCGTTCATGCCAACACCTGCGCTAACATGCTGAGGGGAGCTGCTCGAGGGAGACCAGGGAGCCTTCGGGGAGGAACTTGGACTGACGGGGTGTCTGGACATTATGTTTTCCTCCTTCAGGTGAACATCTGGTTGCTATGCTCTTTTCTCCCAGGCCATCACTGCTATATCTTCCCACCCCCATCTGTTCTTCAGCC
>PVJH01036852.1:0-18444 GCA_004026705.1 Nesogale talazaci | reverse complement strand
GTGCAACATTCTAGCATCTGGAAGGGTTTGAACTCCCCAAATCAGATTGCCCACAACTAGATGGGCAGAAATGTCTTCCATAAGCAGACATCCTACACACAGCTACCCTCTCTACTCCAGAGAAGAGTTCTTACTGAGAACGAGGACCTGATATGAACCACTTTATGAACCAGCACAAGCTATTTTGGGAACATGTGCCATAACCTCAGTCAGCACCTCAGCCCCTCAAAGGGGCTTCATCTAGGACCAAATATTTCACCTCGTCAACACTCACTGCCCACCCCATGAACACCCCGAGGCTAGCAGAAGATGCCAAGCATACTAGGTGCCCTGTCTCATACAGGCCCAGCTCTACTTTCTCAGAGCCCTATCACAGATTTAGTATCTTCTGTGATTTTGCTTTCTTTTGCTGTATTTTTTTCTTTATTCTTCCTCCTTTGATTTTTAGTCTTTCTATGCTTTCCTACTTTACTGTTCTTTCATTTCTTCTTTCTTCATTATTATTTCCTCCCCCCCTCCTTAAATTTGTTAATGGCATTTTGTCTTCTTTGTTTGGAAGGAGGGCATCACTGCCCCTGGTGGTGGGAGTAGGAGGCCCAGCCATGCTGCTGGATTTGAACCTCCAACCCAGTGGGCCGCAGTTCGCGCACAACCACTACCAGGGCTCAGTCCCTGACATTTTGTCTTTTTCTCTTCTTTTTTATTACTTATTAAATTATTTTTTCTGTTGCTGATTCTCATTATGTGCTTATTTTTCTGTATCATTTGCTGCTGCTTCTTTTTGTTGTCGTTTTGTCTTTTTTCTCATTTCTTAATTTTTGTTTTATCCTGTCACATCCAAGAATAAATAACCTTGGCCAAGAATAAAAATAAGCTCCTTATACAGCCCCACCCAATAGACAAAAACCACTACTTATTCTTGTACTATCTAATCATGGACAGACATTACTCAACCTCAGTTAAGTCCACCCTCTACTGCTATAGAAACAATAAGGAGTGTGGTGGGAAAAAAATAAAAGGCCTAAAATCACACCACCATTAAATACAAATAAAACAGAAACACAATGTCTTACAGAAAGTAGGCATCTTCAGTTCACAAGAAACAAAATAGAATGACATGATCAAATAACCAAAATACAGAGCCTAAAATTCCTCTTTAACATGAAATATCATTAGAAATACCTCATAGGAAAATCAAAAGAATGACATGTAAGTACTTTCAATAAATTAAGAGAAAGTGAGTTGCAGAGGAAAGACAAATAAGTGATGAAAAAAAAAAAAACTTCAGAAGAATTCAGAAAAACAGTAGTATATTAGCCTGAGTACTCTAGAGAAACAAATACCTAGAAACCCATATGTGTATAAGAAAGTGTTTTTTTTTTTTGCATCACTGCCCTCTGGTGGTCATGGGAGCTACCCAGCGCTGCTCCTGAGAGCCGCTGCTAGATTTGAACTGCCAAGCCTGCGGGCCGCAGTCCCACACTCAACCACTTACGCCATCAGGGCTCAGCAGAAAGAGTTTTATTTAAAGGGTAATTGTACATTAAGAAAGCATGCCCGGGGCTGAGCCCTGGTGGCGTAAGTAATTGAGTGCAGGACTGTGGCCCACGGGCGTGGCGGTTCAAATCCAGCAGCTGCTCTCCAGAAACAAGGTTAGGTAGCTCCTACGACCACCAGAGGGCAGTGATGCCCCTCCCCCCAAAAAAAGAAAGACAGCATTCCTAACACTTCTCGGCTTTTTGGCTAGGATCAAGTGAAGAAATCATCCCAACCCAGTCCAGTCCAAGCCCATAAGTCCAATATTAGCCCATATATCTAATACCCATCTATAAAGTCCTCTTCAGACTCACAGAACACATGCAATTTCATCCAATGCAGAACAACTGGTTGGAAAGAATCCAAAATATACATAAAAATAACCCAACAATTAATGTTTCTTTTTCATGATAGAAAATGGAAGGGAGGGAGGAAATGAGGAAAAGAGGGGAAAAAAGAGAAATGGCCTTTTTGATACCTTTCCTTCCATTTAATAGTTATAGCTTATAAAAATGATCAGTTACTTCCAAACTATTGTAAAACACAATGCTGGCGGGGGTCGGAGGGGGGGAGCCCGAGTAATGTAGTGGGCAATACACTGAACTATTAAGTGCAAGGTCAGTAGTTCCCAGTTACTACCTATCTGCTTTGGTAAAGATTTAGAAGCTTGAAAACCAAAAGAAGCAATTTCTTTTCTATCCCATTGCATTGCTGAGTTGGATGGACTCATTGGGACATCAAGTGAATAAATGAGTGTGCTGGGGAGACAGAAAGACTTTGAAAAAAGACCTGATTACACCATATTTTTTAATCTAGCAATCAGAATCTATGACGATTATCATTCACTATCATTAACACTACATTTTGTCAGAGACAGAATTTTTTCAATTCCAACTAACTGCTTGACATTGCAACAGTCTTTATTGTCCCCAACTTTTATTGTTGTCAAAAAAATTATCATTTCGCAATCATTCACTGTGTAAGAATGTTCCAAAGTTTAGATATTTTACAGGGAAGCCATTCAGCAATTAAAGTCATGGTAAAACCTAAATCCATGCAGTATCTATAATCCAAGTATATTAATCTGTTTAGAAGATTTTCCTCAATTTTCCCAAACTATGTCTGCTGCAGCTGTAACTATTTCCTTTAAAATCTGAATGCTTTTATTCTAATAGTCTAGAATTTTTACTCAGATGAGAACCATAAATATGAGGCTGCTAAGTATAAAAACAGCTTTTATTTATTGATTTCAACTGATCAAACTATCTACACCATTAAGTAAAATATGACGTTAAACAGAAATAAAGTGGAAGTTTTAAATGCTAAATATTCTGATGTGCATTTATGCATTTTAATCTTTTAAGAATAAAATATACCGGGCTGAGCCCCGGTGGCATAGTGGTTGTGCACGGGACTGCGGCCCACTGGGACAAAGGTTCAGTTCCAGCAGTGGGGCTGGGCCTCCTACTCCCACCACTGGAGAGCAGTGATGCCTAAAAAAAATAAATAAAATATACCTATACTGTAGCAGTTACATAATCTCTTATCAACTTAAGCAAAGAAGTGAAGTCTAGCCTGCAATCAGGTCATAGCCAATGAGGCCTCTGTGTGGGCATGTCCTTCTCCTGATGATTCTGGGAACTCCTGTCTTCCTCCCTGCAAGTGAGACATTCTCTCTCTCTCTCTCTCTCTCTCTCTCTCTCTCTCTCTCTCTCTCTCCCTCTCTTTCTCTCTCTCTGCTTTCCCTTTCTTGCTATTGAGCCACAAAAGAGAACAGGAGGAGACCTGGGGAGACCTTCCGTTGTTGCTGGATCCACAAGATCTTCTACCCACTAGACTGTAATCTTCCTGCATTCAGCCTCATTGCATATGTTGCGTGAGTCTAAAGAGGAATTTATGGGCTAGTATTGGACATATGGGCTAAGGTATAGGACTTATGGACTTGATCTGGACTAGGCTGGGATATTGTCTCAATGTACAATTGCTCTGTTATGTAAAGTTCTTTCTTATACACATATGAGTATTCTGGATTTGTTTCTCTAGTCAACCCTGACTAACACACATAATTCATATTTCTTTATTTCATGTCCTATTTCACATCCTAAAATGCAAAGGAAAGAACTTTAAACCTTCTGATGTACTATTTCACAATCGAATGATATTTCTCATTTATATCGTCATCTCAGTGTGTATATGTGTGTATATTCAAGCATATTTGTGTCTACCCTAATAAACATCAATACTTTAAGTATATAAACAGCAATACTTTAAATATAAGAAAATGGTGATAAAAGCAAACAAAATTAACAAAAACAGAAAATATTTAACCTCTGTGGATTTTTCATGCTTCCTAAAGTGTCAGGAAGACAGTTAGCCAGATCCATCATCTCTTCAGAGACTGAAAGCAACTGTTCTTTCACATCACTAGGAAGTATTCTCTCCTCTAGGGGGGAAAAAAATCAATATTAATTTTCAAGCCCAAAAGCAGAGATATTTATTTAGCCATTTCATTAAATTAGGGCTAAAACAAAAATAGTTTTAGGGCTCAGCTTTTCATTTTCTTTCTTTACACAAATTCCAGCAGAAAGATTTCTTTATTCCAAAATCATTCCAAATCACTTCCCTTTGAAATTTTGGACATTAAAATTGTACGATAAATTGCACTCTGCAATCTCCTTTGTGTACATTATAACTTTGAGTTATAGATGTAGGCAGGAGAAGGTAGAACTGAGAATCTGAACCTATCTTTACTACTTCAAAACAGAATTCAGTAACTGCCATGTGGGGTACCACATAGTAAGTACAACCGGGTAATCATTTCTGTAACATTTCTTCAGTTGCCCTACTTAAGCAAGTCATCACTAAATAAAATGTTTGCCCTCCTCATCAGGCACCATCTTCTAAACACATCCGAGTACATCATTCTCCATCGACCCTACAAACCTCTTCCTCTTTACCCAAACCCTTTCCCTGCTCGGAATTTCACACACATCACTCATTTCTATCTTATCCTTCAGAAATCCCAGCTCGTTTAAAGCACAGGACTGTGTCAATCAGCTACTCCCCTGGTGGCGCACTGGGTTAAGAATTGGGCTGTGGTTCAAAATCCACTAGCCACTCCCTCCAGAGGAAAGATGAGGTTGTCTGCTCCTCCAATATTGCCATTCCTGGGTTTTTTGTTTTATGATTGTCATTGATTTAGTAAGCTTTTCTCCATCCTTTGGTTTTCTACTTTTGACGTTGAGTTTAAGGGGTGACTCTTGTACGGAGCATAGAGATGGTGGGTCTTGCATTCTAATCCAGTCTGCTACTCTCTTTCTCTTGATTGGTATATTTAATACATTGGCAGTCCGTTTTGTTACTGGGCTATGAAGTTCTGTTTCCGCGATCTTGCTGTGTGTGTGTGAGTGGCGAGGGGGAGGGGAGGGGGGGTGGTTATGGTGCCTGTTCCCCCTCTGTGAGTTGTTTCCGTGCTGCTTTTATTGTATTGATTTGGGGGGGGCGGTATCCTGTATGTTGCTCTCAGCTTGGTCTGCTACTGCTGTCTATTTTGTACCTAGTGATCTCATTCATAGTTTTTGTAATGTTGGTCTTTTATAAATGTACAAATCCCTTTAATTTTTCCTTCTCTGGAAATACCTTTATTTTCCTTTCGTATTTGAGGTATAATTTTGTTGCACTTATGATCCTTGATTGGTAGGGTTTCTTTTTCTTTCAGAATTTGATATATGCCATCCCAATGTCTTCTGGCCTGAATTGTTTCTGCTGAAACGTTCGAGCTTATCCTTATTGGCTTTCCTTTTAGGTAATAGTTCTTTTGTCCCTACCTGCCCTCAAGACTCTATCCTTTTCTATGAAATTAAAGAATTTCACTACAATATACCATAATGTTTTTCTTTGGTGATAACAAGGGTAGTGGAATATTTAAAGTGAGTCTTCCGTGTTTGTTTTGTTTTAAGTGGCTTTCCGGGTCAAAGTAATTCTCACCAAGTGATCTCTCCCTGCATGGATCTTGAAAGAAGGTGAGGGAAGACAATGATAGGATTCACCTGTAAGGAATTGGGAGCCACATTCTCCGGAGAGGCATCCAGCCTGCTGTGTATAAAACGAGCCCGCTGAGGAGCAAGAGGAGGGAGCTCATGACGAGCGAGAGCCAGAAGTAGAACGCATCCTCTGGACCTGAGATTCCTGTGCAGTGAACCTCAGTGATCGCTACAACATCATGGGAGTAGAACCGGCAGAGTGATGAACTTCCCAACCAACCGAGCAAGTAAAGAAGAATGCTGGGTGCAGGAAGGTGGCTTATAGAGTGGGGGGCCTCTGTGCATTTAACTGGGAAATATGGATGTGCTGACACAGAAAGTGAGCTGACTGCCTTCAGGTTAAGGTTTACTGAACATTAATTCAGGGAGCTGGGTTTGCTGAACTTCAGAGCTTAAGCGAAGGCATTAGGGTCAGATAGATTTCAACTTAATGTCAGTGAGGCTCAGGCATTCAAGAAGTTGCAGTATTAAATCCTTGGCACATGTGTGAATACTGTCCTTTTGGCGCTAGAGCTCACAAAGGAAGAGATTTACATTACCTTTATTTATCACTGTAGCTTACCTTTATTTAAAGCAAACATTGGCACAGCATCACCCAAATTTTCTAATTTTCGAAAAATTATCAGACCAGCCTACATGGCAGAGAAATAAAAAGACAACCAAAATCAAACTCCCAGTTCAATCTTCCAAAAGATGGAAAACTATGATTCCCAAAGACCCAAAAGGCTGAAGTTAACCTATCATAATACACAAAGATCCATGAAAGAGCTTCAAAAAGTTTATGTAAAAATGGAACTAAGAAATAATGGGGGGAGGGGGAGAAGGAAGAGGGGAAGAAATAATGGAATTTTTCCACAAACTTTTTTTAAGGCTGCTTGTAAATATCTTCATTTAATCAGCACATCAATTGTGAGAATTGAGATGATAGCTATTTAAACCTAAAGATAAAAGTCTAAATTTTCACATTTTAGCATCCAAGGCTATAAATCAAACCTCCAAATCAGTAACTTGCCAATAGAATCCAACAAGTGGCCATCTGCATCACTGAAGATCACACCAAGAAACCCAAGCTCGCTGTCATCTAATTGATTCTGACTATTATTAAGGCTACCAGACAGAGTAGAACTACTCTAGGGTTTTGAAACTATAAATCTTTTTGAGAGAAAATAACATCAGCTTGCCCCTTCTGAGTAGCTGGTGGGTTCAAACCACCAACCTTCCGACTGGCAGCCATGCGGGGCTAGTGGAGCTCCTTCCTTAGAACTTCCTATAGGCAGTTCTACTCTAAACAATCACAGTGAGTCAGAATCAATGGGTAGCAAGATACTATCAAATCAATGAAACAGGTTCTCCCCCTTATGTCCTAAGGTCAGTTCAGAATGTTCATCAATAAATGAACAGTCCTCCTCCTGGCTACTGTTTACAGGACCTGTCAATTCATATTTGACTTTTCATTAAGAAAAATGCTACAGGACCCACACTCGTTATCCCCCATCCCCACCCCACCCCTGTTCATTTACTTATTTTTTGAAGTCATTTTATTGGGGGCTCGAACAACTCATCACAATCCATACACCCATCCATTGTATGTCAAGCACAGTTGTGCATTTGTTGTCATCATCATTCTCAAGTCATTTTCCTTCTACTTGAGGCCTTGGTGTATCAGCTCCTCATTTTTCCCCTCCCTCCCCCCCATGGGCCCTTGATAATTTACAAATTATTATTTTGTCATGTCTTACACTGTCTGACATCTCCCTTCACCAACAAGTTATTAATTTAACTCATGATTCTTTAAACAGAACATCCATGAAAAGTATTACTCTGTTTTTAAAAATAATTTTTCCACTTGCAACTCAAGGATTTCCAGGTCCTAAAATTAGATGCCAATGTGAAACAATATAGTCATCAACAAATTTATGAATTAAGAGGAAACAAACCCACTGAAGCTGAAATATTTAATGAAAAATATCCAAAAGTGCTATATATAAACACAAGTATCACTTAGCACAACTAAATTAAATAGGAAAATGCACATAACCACAGTGACAAGCTATATTTCATGACAAGGCTTCAAAATTTCCTCCATGGTTTAAGTGTAATTATAGGCAGTAAGGCAAGATCCTATATAGGAACTATCTTGCAATTATTTCTACTCATAAGTTCCTTATAAATCAAATACCATCATTAATGCCATTTACGCTTGCTCAGTCTGGACTTCATGTTTCAGTGGAGTTAACACTTCTTACATACAAAATTTGAGCTACATGAAGATGAAAATAACTCACCCTGAATAATCTCATTGGTATTTGCTAGTTAACAATGAGAATGAACAATGTCTCTAAATAGCTGAGTGACATAAATAATTAGTGTTGTCACTAATTTAAAACGTCAATTGATTTGTACCACTAATATAATAAACCTTCTCTAAAGGGAGAGACAACAATGTTCAGACACTGCATCACCGACAGGAGATTCTGAGATGGTACATACATAAGCATCAGTGGCCGCATACAGCTGTTGTTCTGCAGTGAGAGGAAAGTGACTCCAATTGCTACAACGGATCGTCTTGTCTTTCAGAAGCTGCTTACTTAAGACATGCTTAACCAGACCATTGAGGCTCCAGGTCTCGGTACTCTTCAGCTAGAAGTAAAGAGAAAAAAGATACAATCAACATGGCAAACACTACTTTCTATTTTCAGACAAACAAAATGCAAACCACTGCTATGGTGTCTATTCTGATTCACAACAATCTGTAAGACAGAGTAAACTGTCCCTTTGTGTTGCTAAGCTGTGAATCTGTATTTTTTTTGGTCTACAGGAAGTCATTTTTTAAAAATAATTTTATTGGGGGCTCTTACAGCTCTTATAACATTCAATATGTCATTTGTATCAAGCATGTTTGTACACATGTTGTCATATTCATTTCCAAATATTTTCTACCTGAGCCCTTGGTATAAGCAGTAAATCTTTATAGAGACAGAAAGTCTGATCATTCTCCCAGAGTGGATGGTGAGTTGGATGGGTGGAATTCCTGCTCTTACAGTTAGCAGCCCCACCCATTGCCCACCATGCAACCCAAAGCTTCTTCAGAAGATCCTACAAACTGTCAAATGGCTTCACCACACACAAAAAACTGGAACTCTTACCCCAAAATTTCTCCCCGAGATATTCCTCAATACATTTACTGTCACTGAAAAAGCTCATTCCCAGTCCACAATGTAGGATTTAGTTCTGGAATTTCCCCAATATTAAGTATTAAAATTCTGGAACTAAAAGTATGGCTCATGGAAAAAAGGTAAATAATTGATAAGCTTTCTACTTCCACGCCAAATGAATACTTGGCTAAATATGGGGATTTAATTTAATGGTAACATTAATAAAATATTTGAAATAAGGATGATGGAACTGATGGGTCAATCTTCTGCTAAGATCATTACACCACAAGAGCTATATTATGCTCTCCCTAAAAAAAATAAAATAAATTTTAGTTATTACTAATATAAATGGGTTATAGGGATAAATTTGAATTTTAATATTTAAAATAAGCAGACATGTGAAACCAAATACAACAGTACAAAAATTGCGGAAGCAAAGCAATTTAATTTAATGCCAAAACAGAAACAGAGGATCAAAACCAAGTTTTGAGTATGAGACACTTATTTGGAACATTTTTTGTGTTACAAAAAAGCACAAGCGTCTTTAGATTTTTTTTTTAAATTCTAACACTCCTGTGGTTATATAATCTGTCAACTTGAGAATATTAAGAGTGAAGGGGTGGGGTCTAGCCTGTCAATCAGATCACAGCCTGAAGTCTCCTTGTGGGCGCGGCTTTCTCAGGAGAATTCTGGGAACTTCCTCCCGGGAAGGAGGACGCACTCTCAGCCTTCATTGTCGTGTGGACACGCCGTGTGGAGCTTCACGGAAACCTGAGCAAGCCATGCAGCAGAGACCTGTGGAGGCAGCCCTGTGGTGCTTCCACTGCCGTTGGATTTACCCGTTTTCACCCACTGGCCTGTCATCTTCCTGCACTTGGCTTCATTGCATGTGTTGCATGACTCTGAAGAGGGATTTAGAAACCAGTGGTAGACGTATGGGCTAATACCAGACTCACGAATTGGGTATGGGCTGGAATGTTTTCTCAATATGCAATTGCCCTATGATATAAAGTTCTCTCTTACACGAGTGTTTCTGGATTTGTTTTTCTAGCCAACCTAGCCTAACACAATTTGGATAAAAGAAACAATTTATGAAACAAGATTATTTATAGGGGGAAAAAGATGTACTTCTACCTTTTCATTGGCAACATCTGTCAGTTCCACAAAACTCTTCAATTTGATGTCAAAGTCACGTAGAAGTTTCCATTGATCTCCTTCAATTCCTACGCCTACCTTTTTAATTGATTCATTTTCAAGTAACGATTTTAATCCCTGTGGAAAAACTGTTAATATTTTTGTTATTCCAGAAAGTTCAATCAAATACAATGGATTTACTTTCAGTTTCTTGCACATACAAGTTTATATTTAAAGTTCTGTTGGTATGAAATTTACAATAAGAAACATATTAGCGGGCTGAGCCCCGGTGGCATAGTGATTGTGCGCGGGACTGTGGCCCACTGGGATGGAGGTTCAATTCCAGCAGTGGGGCTGGGCCTCCTATTCCCACCACCGGAGAGCAGTGATGCGCCCCCCCCCCCCAAAAAAAAAAAAAAGAAACATATTAGCCTTGATTTTTTTCCCTAATATCTTAATGCTAGGATTAAATTAGTAAATATCCCAATTTATAAATAACAAGAAATGATAACTAGTATGAATGTCACCCACACTTACACTAGCAGTGTATTCCTGGTCATTTAACTCCTATAGAGTTTACATTGCTCCTCTTTGAAATAAGGACAACATCAATTTCACATTGCTGACTGAAATGTTGTAAAAATTAAATATAAGAAGATCTATGAGTACCCCAAAAGGAATATTAAAATTTAAATAAACAAAAGATGATGAAAGATGTGTCTGCAATCAAATTTTTTTTCTTATAGGGAAAAGAAAAATATAAGCAAAGAACAGCGATACCAACCTGACATAGAAGAGATATGAAACAAGTAGCATTTGCTCTCTGACACACATATCTGAATGACAGCAACTCTGCCTAGTTGCCCTTTCCTGGACACTGGTGGCCATTCCATGTCAAATCCTACCACATCTCCATCAGACAGACTCATGCTGAAGGAAGAAAAGCAGGCTAAACTATTTTAAGTACATAAAATTTTAATCTTCTGAACAATAGTTTTTTTCACACCAAACCAAACATATTACCATCAAATTAATTCCAACATGTAGTGACCATATATAGGGTTTTGTGACTTTATGGGAACAATCTAATTTTTCTCCTTGAGCAGCTGCTAGATTTGAACCGCCAACGTTGTGGTGAGCAATCCATCACCTAACCCACAATGCAGCCACGGCACTTCAGTTTAACTTATCTAGGAGAAAATGCCTGCCTTGAACATTTTGATTTTTTTTTTAAGAACTATATATATGTTTGGGCTGAGCCCCAGTGGTGTAGTGGTTGTGCGCGGGACTGCAGTCCACTGGGACGGAGGTTCAATTCCAGCAGTGGGGCTGGGCCTCCTACTCCCACCACCGGAGAGCAGTGATGACTAAAAAAAAAAAAGAACTATACATATGGGATCAAACTGGCAATAGTAGCTAAAAAGATTAGATAAAGAACTTCAGGTGCAGTAAAGTGATGTTAATGGTGGAGAAAGAATTTAGAAAAAGGTGAAAATATTTGCAAACTTGGGCAATGTAAACAGTGTCACTGAATTGTGCTTACAGAAATTGTTGAATTGGTATATGTTCTACTGTGTATATGCTCAACAAAAAAATTATTTTAAAGCCATTTAGACAGCTACATCACTGACATTCAAAAAGATGAAAAGCAAATCAAAGTCTAGCAGAAGATATCTTTGATGATAAATAATAAATGTTCTTTAAAAGAATCCGTTAAGAGATAAACAACACAGTAGTAAAAATAGGAAGGGGCAATTCAAAAGGTGAATCTCAAAATGGCTAATAAAACTACATAAGTATATGAAGAAACTGAAACATGAAACTAGAAACAAATGCATACCATTTCACATATATGAGATCAGCAAAAATTAAAGTCCCTTGACAGACACAAATTATTAATATTGGTATCAATATCTAAAATATCAAAACCAAATGTTGAAAAGGATATCAGTAGGATTTCTCACATGTTGAAATATAAATTAATAAAATGTTTTGGAAAAAGATTGAACATATCTATCTAAAAAAAACATTCTGACCCAGCGATTTTTTTCTCAAAATGTATACAACTCTCTATGTACAACTCTCTACTTAACAATGGTCACTGTAATATTGTCCCAATGGGAAAGATAATGAAGGAAAAAACTAAATGTTCAAGAACATGTTAATAGCTAAATGGTGGTGTACTGAAATAATGGAATATTTGTAAAAAGTTTAAAAAATAAAATGTTATATATAAATGAGAAAAGTTTTGAAAAACATATTGTTGAATGAAAAAAACAAGTTCCAGATTATGTAGTTTTTACAGAATTTTTGTGTTTAAATAGGTAAAATAATATATATTTCTATATGTAAAATTATGATATGATATTATAAAAATCATGTAAGGGAATGGCAAGCACCAAGCACTTGACAGAACAGTCATTTCAAAGGATTAGAAGTGGAGATCAGAAAGGGTTTACTTGGAGCTACAGCTATTATTTTACTATTTTATTCTTAATGAAATATTTTTTTAAATACTATTATTGGAGGCTCTTACATCTCTATCACATTACGTCCAGTGTGTCCAGCACATTTACACATATGCCGCCATCATCACTTTCAAAGCAGTCTCTTGCCACTTGAACCTGCTATCAGCTTTCCATTTTCCCCTCCCACCCATACCCTCCCACACAAACCTTTGATAAGTTATATTTTTTCCACATTTTACATCATCGTCCATCGCCCCTCACCCACTTTTCCATTTTTTGTCCTCCTGCAAGGTGGTTCTAGTTTGATCCTTGTGATTGATTTCTCCTTTCTACCCCCACCTCCCCCTAGTCCTCTGGTATCTCGACTCTCCTCAGTGGCCCTGAGGGACTCATCTGTCCTGGATTCCCTGTGTTGTGGGCTCTTATCTATAGCAGTGTGCATGCTTTGCTCTAATCTGATTTGTAAGGTAGACGTGAGGTCATGATAATGGGGTGAAGGAAACACCATAGAGCTAGAAGAAAGTTGTGCTTCATTGGTGCTATACTGCACTCTGACTGCTTCATCTCTTCCCTGTGACCCCTCTGTGAGGAGATGTTCAAATTGTCTACAGATGGGCACTGGGTCTCCACTGCATGCCTCCCTCCCCCAATTCACCTTGGGTATGGTTTAATTCTGGGTCTTAGATACCTGATACCTGGTCCCATCAACACCTCTTTATCACACAGGCTGGTCTGCTTCTTCCATGTGGGCTTTGTTACTTCTGAGCTAAATGGCCGCTTGTTTATCTTCAAGCCTATAAGACCCCACTTTCTGTATCTTTTGATAGCAGGGCACCATCAGTCCTCTTCACCACATTTTGCTTATGCAACCATTTTGTCTTCAGCGATTGTGTTGGGAAGGTGAGCATCACAGAGTGCCAGATTGTTAGAACAAAGTGTTCTTGTGTTAAGGGTACAGGAGTTGAGACCCAACGTCCATCTGCAATCTTAATTCTTAATATATAAATATGAGTACATAGTCCTATTCCCCTCTCATATATATATTTACATATTTACATGTTTGTATTTAGGCCTCTATAATTGTTCTTTGTCTCCTGGTCTTAATGAAAGATTTTTTTAAGATTTTAAAAAGATAGGTATAAGTTTTTAACTGCTTTATTATCTGTTATTTAGATTATATATTATACTAGCTTATTATTTTAAAATATTTTAAAAATAAAAGACAGTCAAAATCTATTTTAGACCACAAAGGAGTTATGGGGTAGTACTAACCTTATATTTTGCCATACACAGAAAATTGAACAAAATAGATAGAGCTAAACTATTCAAAGAACAGACCTGCCCAAATGATGCTCTACACCAACACTCAAAAATTACAGAGAAACCAATTAAAGAAAAAAATTCTAGAAAGGGAAACTGTAACTGTTGTATACCTAAAAAAAAAAAAAAGATGAATTGACAAAAGTAGTATGATAGATATTTTGATAACACTGAAAGGGGAAAAAAAGGACTGGCTGCTGAGTCTGCTTAAACACCATCAAAAATTTCATGGGATGTGGGTGAGGGACTGGCTTCACGAGACATCCCAGTAAATGGATCTAATGCGTTCAGTACTTCTGTTCCACCTCCTAGTTCATTCTCACAGTGCCTGAGGTCTTCGGAGCTACTCAGTGGCCATTCAAGGAATACTGATTGGTGTCCGTTTATCTGGGAGCAACAAAAGGACTCAGAAATAACTCACTGTCACCAAGTTGATTTCAGATGCTGGCAATCCCACTGGACGGGGTGGAACTACCCCTGGGGCTTTCCAAGACCGCAGCCCTCTATGGGCATAGAAAGCCTCATCTTCCTCCTCAGGACTGGCTGGGGGTTTTAAACTTCTGAACTTTTGGTAGTAGGAGAAGGAAATTAAATGTGTGGCTACTTGCCTTCATGAGCAAATGAACAGCAATTTATCTATTATTACTGTAATAAAAAATTCTATTAAAAAGTCATGATAAAGGGGGGGAATTCAGAATAGATTTACCAATTTTCAAATTTTCATGAAATCCAAATTTTGTCAAGCCATAGAGGTAGATGAATCATTAAACTAGCGTCGTAAGGCTGAGCTCTGGTGGCGCAGTGGTTGTGTGTAGGACTGCGGCCCACAGGGTGAGTGGTTCATATCCAGCTGCAGTTCTACAGGAGCAAGGCTGGGGCTCCTACTCCCACCAGGGGGCAGTGATGCCCACAAAACAAAAACAAACAAAAAAAAAGAATCTTTAAACCTCAAGTTTGAAATGTTAAAGCAAAAATATAGCCAGATGGCTTCTTAAAACAACATGACACTTAACTAGTAAAGTATCCTTTAAGATCTATCTGTATGGGATCAAATTTGGAAGAGCAACTCAAAAGTAGAAGAATTTGAGTAAATAAATGACTCAATAGCTCTATAGATAACATGCGAAAAGTAAAAAAAAACCTCCTAAAATTGAATGGCATATGAGAAATTAAGTAGATACATTCCAAATTTAATGCAGTGATTATTTCAAAATGAGATTAGCCGTTATCTCTTATTCTAGAAATAGGAGGCAGAGAAGTGGGAGGGTGTAGAAAATGAGAGGAGTCAACTTCAGTTGGTAAGAGAGGAAGTAAAGGTTCTAAAGTTGAATCTGTCGATGACTGCACAACCTTTATTGAACTATTGAATTGTATATTAGTTATAACAAAAAAAATAAAGAGAAAAAATATCTATTGATATCTCAACTGCAAGACTCAATATATATTTAAAATATTAATTATAATAGTAGTTACTGTGCTTTAAGCATCCTAATGTAAGTGAAAGTAAATCTCTTACCAAATATCTTCTGATAGGAAAGAGCAATCACTAGCTTCATAACTGTATATAATAGATCCAGTAAATTCTAGGAAGGGAAGTTCATCTTCAAAAACACTCTTCTGAATAGATGACTAGAGTTAAATAAAATTCAAAAAAAAAAAAAAAGAGGACATGAAGTTGATTACAAATATACTAAAACAGTGGTTCTCAACCTTCCTAATGCCATGACCCTTTCTTACAGTTCATGTTGTGGTGACCCCCACCCCCAACCATATTATTCTTGTTGCTATGTCATAACTATAATTTTGCTCCTGATGGAAACTGGGCGACCCCTGTGAGAGGGTCATTTAACTCCCAAAGGGGTGTGACCCACAGGTTGAGAACCACTGTAGTAAAACATTCAAATTACAATTCTAAAACTTTATCCATTAATTCTTTATAAACTAGTAGATGTATACAACATGACATATGTAAAATCATTTGATTATAAAATTATTTTTCTTGACAAATTTAGTATCAAATTTCTAATCCTATTTACATAAAAGCACTGCTTTACTGACTTGGTTGATTTTTTGGTTTTTTTTGGTATCACTGCCTCTGGTGGTCATGGGCGCTACCCAGTGCTGCTCCTGAGAGCCGCCACTGGATTTGAACCACCAAGCCCACGGGCCACAGTTCCGCACTCAACCACTTACGCCACCAGGGCTCAGCCCCTGACTTTGTTTTTTTTGTTTGTTTTTACTGACTTGTTTATTAATAAAGATACCTATACTTGTATTCTAGATGGAAAGATGCTTAAAATACTGACCACTGATTTTGTTCTTGTAGGTACAGTCAGACAGTCCCACTTATAACACGTTATATTGCTCTGTTCATGCACTCCTCTCAGAATAGGTGACGTTCAGGCCCACTGCTGTAACCCACCACAGCTGTCAGTCCATCTCATTGAGTTTCTTTCTCTTTCTCAATGACCCTCCACTGAACCTAACACGATCCTCTAGTTTACCAAGCATCACCTCCTTCTTCAGAGACTGGTCCCTCCTGAAAACACGTCCAACGTTTGCAAGACAAAGTCTCATCATCCTTGCTACTAAGGAACATTACACATACATTTCTTTGAAGACAGATTCCAGAAGTTAATGGTTAGTAGATATTCTTTGCCAACACCACAATTTCAGAGCATCAATTTTTCTTCCATCTTCCTTATTCACTGTCCAGCTATCTCACATGTGTATGAATCATGAAGCAATTGAAAGTACTGTGGTTTGGGTCAGGCACACGGCAGTCCTCAGAGTGACAATTTTGCTTTTTAATGCTTTCATGGTGACGCATGCAGCAGATAAGCTCCTTGAAATGTACCGTTTGATTTGACTGCTGCTTCCCCAAGTGTTGATTGTGAATTCACGTAAAATGAAACTTCAATCATTTCTCCATGGATTGTGATGTGATTTATTCATCAAGTGTAAGGATTTTTGCTTTCTTGATGTCAAATGGTAATCATGGGTGACCTTCTGGTACTTGAAACATGGGTTGCTTATCTTCTGACAACACAAAAGCTACCACCACATGGCAAACTGATGGACAAGTGGTGAGAAAACTGGTTGGCAAATCTTAAGTCTTTAAAAATTTAAACTGGATTAGGTATTAAATGCATGAATGTGAAACATTGCCTAAATGGCAACCTGTACTGGAAGAAACTAGGTAAGACCAAACTTGTACCCTGAATAGAAAAGGAAAGTAGTCTATAGTTAAAATTTGTATTTGAAAAATCCAATTAAAATGTATGTCATAAGGGAACCTTAAATGAGCATTCCTTCCAACCCATAAAAGGAAAGGAGAAAAATACTAAAATGAAATTTCACTGCGGTTGCTAAATATGCAAAGCATTTTCACATTGATATACTTCACATTGATACACTTCACAACGAACAAATAAGCAAAGTGTTTGCCACCTACTCATTCGAGATGAAACATTTTAAAAATCCTACCCATCAAGAAGAGTCAACTTTCATATCACATAGATCTACACAGCATCTTTATTTTCAAACTAACAAAGGTCATCACACTCAGTGTTAGGAGAAAAAACTGCATATAACATTTAAATCAATACTCACTCAATGACTAAATTCTGGTTCACTCATACAACTCTAGCCTAAATAATACCAATGTTTACAAGTGAAGGTTGACTTCTTATACAGTCAAAGCTGAATGAATTTCCCCATCTGAAAGAATAACTGGTCAACAACATACCTTTCTTTCTTCGACAGCATGTATCTTATTCTTCACAGACATCCATTCAGGAAGTTTCCGTTGCAGTGAAGTTATTTCCAAGTTTTCGTCATTCATCCTAAAAATGTCCTAGTTGCAAGATACAAAAGCAGCTTGGTTAGTAAATATAAACAAACTGAGGAAGAAAAATCACAGACAGCCTGTCTACATGGCTGAAGACCCACACATACATATTTAAATAAGCGCTGTATCTTCCTCACTTTGGTCACATTATCAGGAAAGACCGATCACAAGAGAGGTCACGTTTGGTATAAAGAGTCAACAAAAATAAGGAACACCTCTATGAGATGAAATGACACAATAGCCAAAACAGTGAACCCCGAAAGGGGTTCTTGACCCCGGAAGGGTCAAGAGGATGGCACCAGGCAACAGTTCTTTTGTAATGTCAGGTCACCCTGAGTCTGAGCTGAGCCAAGAGCAGCTAAGAACACCTGGCAGGCGGTGCAGGTTAGAAGAATGGAGCTGCAAAAGAGAAACATAAAGCTGGCCCTAAGAACTATGCTTCCGGCATTTCTTACTTTTAAAACAATTGTGAGGAGTCCCAAGATTCTAACAACTTCAAAATTCTGCTGTTCTACAACTTGATTCCTTCAGAGAATTACCTTTATCACGTTAAAAATGAAAACCTGAGCGCATAAACTGCTGCAATGTTTCCAGTATCTTTTAATTTCCTGCATGCTTATCATCTGTCCCAAGATCTAAGCAAACTCTAGCAACATCTAGATTTGTTCATAAATCTACTTGAAGGGAAATTTTGAAGACAGGTAACAGCTTTTCTTTATTAAGAAATTTTTATTACACTCTTGGCCTAGTAAGTGGAAAAGGTTCCCTGAGGATATAACAGATTCTTAAAGGCTATTAAGAAGGAAATAAAAGTGTCTGTTATTAGCTTTTAGGGCTCTCATCAAGGTAAACCAAACTTCAAGTATAAAAACTCACTAAATAAGAGATTCACAACATGTTTTTTGTTAATGATAATATGGTCCTATACCTTAATATGC